>CAJPEX010000203.1:0-11724 GCA_905338405.1 Notodromas monacha | reverse complement strand
TTCGCCATTGTAGCACAACACGTAGGCCGTCTTCAATGAGAATTCGTCGTTAGCATCAGGACAATATTTCAGCTTAGGAGAGCGTCAGAATGAAAAGAGAACATCTTCAGCGACTGAAACATTCAACATCCTCAATTTTGTCTGTCTCAATCATAGAACAAATTTCCTTTCCCCCAAAGGCAAACGGACACCAAAACCTGAGTCGTTAGCGCTGCAACGACTCCTCAGACAAAGAAATAATGATCAGGAAATAAATATCGGTCATTTCACTGCGTCAAAAAAAAAAGAGACGTAATTCGCCAAATTTTCGCACGATGAAAATAATGAATATCATTCGAGCTGAATTTCCCTCACCGGCGTCAGAGAGAGAGACACACACACACGAAAATGACGACTCGAGCAGTCCACAAACAAAACAAAAGAAGCTCCATCACTTACTCATCCCCAGCGGAAGACGGGACAAGAATGTATATAAATACAATCGTGCACGAGAATTTATCCACGCACCAATCAATACGTAAGCAATAAATCTTCCGGCAACTTCGACTCGAAACAGCGGTGCTCCCGTTCCCGCAACAATTTCACAAAATCAAGAAGTACATCAAGAAGATAACGCACAGGTGTGTGACAAGTCGGATGAGTAGCAGAAGAAAAAGTTGGGCATTGATGAAGTGCGAAGCACGATAGTCCCACGTAAGCTTCATTGTTCCGCTGCTGCTGCGGCGTCAAGTGCAACAGACTTTTGGCGTACTGAATTATCTCTATTGAACCCCGCCGGCAATCTCCAAAACGTAGCACCATGCACACAACTGTTACAAATAAAAACTAATTATTTACACAGCACAGCGAGAGTCTGTACTACATGTGCCTGAGCCGAGCTCATTCCAAGCTATGGCAGACATTTCCTTTAAATTACACGTTGTCTCTGAGACCTAACCTGTTTGGCAATTTCTGACCAAGTCGGTACTGTACGTAGGACTGTACCGTTATATTCGTAAAGGTGGTCAACTGATGCTTCATAGCGTCAATTTCAGATTTTCAACTCAATGCGCCTATTTAAACAAAATGCTTCGAAAACAATTTTAATTTTTCCCCTGTAAAGTCTTCTTTAAAAAAAAGTGTGCTGGGCATGTAAATTTATGAAGGTCGGAAGCAGCAAGTGTAGGGTAGGGGTAAAAAAAGCGTTATCTTAGGGTCCACCCATTTTTACATACAAAACAAATGTTTTATCGACGGATAGATGACGGCAATTGTCGGCGAAGACCCCCTTCTTAACCCGGGTGCATGGACATTCCAGTATACACTTCAGCTCACCGCCGCTCACTTCCACGCTTTGTTGGTAAGGGGCTATTCACTTCCACACTGCCAGGGACATTATTGTGTGGCTTCATGGATCACGCTTGTTGCTGAGTAATAATTTCGTGTTACAACTATATATCCAATCTAGATATCCAGGATATGGATTTTTAAAGAATTGAACAAGCTTTCTTTCAGTGACTTGAAATTATGTTGCCTTTTGTTTTTCACAATGTTATCGTGTTGTTTTTTTCGGATACACGCTGAGACGCTCATCTGTGGCAAACTGGTTTATTTGTGTTTCATCTTGGATCGGATTTCTTTTTAGCCTTTGGTATTTATTGAAGAATTTCTTTTTCTGGTATTTATTGAAATTTGAACACAAACCATTCACCGAAGGACCACACATATCCCAAAAAATTACCTCAGTAGAACACCTTGAAACTTTTTTTTCTACCAGAAAGTGTCAAAATGTATGAGAACTTTTTGGGGATAATCGCAAGATCAAAAACAAGCCTCTGTACAATGGCCAATGATTTTATCCAATTGCAACCTCGACTTCTTCTGTAAGTTATGGAGCAAACATTTTGCAATTGCGCGTAAGTTTAACATCTAGCACAAAAATTGCAAAAATCAGAACACTCACTTCACTCAAGGCCCGGGCGAATTCTTCACCTAGACATTGGGCCACCGCGCCGTAAATACAATCGTGCACGAGAATTTATCCACGCACCAATCAATACGTAAGCAATAAATCTTCCGGCAACTTCGACTCGAAACAGCGGTGCTCCCGTTCCCGCAACAATTTCACAAAATCAAGAAGTACTGCTTCCATCATTTCCCTTACTATCACAACAGCACATCTGGACGAATTCATTCCCGAGGGCTGAAACTATTCATGAAAGAGGTACACATAAAAAAAGGACTCTGCTGGAAACACAGACAACACAAACTGGCGTCGACACGATGATTCAAGCGCTTTTTCGATCCTAACGAAAAATGAATCTTGACAATCCAGAGTCAAAGGAAGCTGGGACGTCGTGGAAAAAGAAAGAAAAACTCAGAAATTATCTCAACGGCCCCATTTTTACCATTTTAAGGCAAATACAACATTCATTAATCCTATAAAATTCCAAGACAACAGACAAGCGAGAATCGTTTTTCAGAGGGTATGCAAACGTTCCCCCCCCCCTCCATCTGATTACCACAGTGATTTAAATCGTTGAGGCCAATAAAAATTTTCAATTTCTTAGTCTCCAGCAACAAGTGGTAGTCACGAAAATGTGTATTCCACGAGCCAAGAACTTTTGGTTTGAAAGATATCAGGATTTTTTTTTTCCTCTTTCACCCCGCCCCAGCTTCCCATAACACAAAAGTCAAGCTTGTATCTTCGCTACACTGTTTCAAGGGACTATGAGCACGAGGATCATCCTGCTGATTTCATTCATCACGCAACAACAAAAAATGAAGTGAAGCAACATAAAATTTCGACCGCGCGGAACAAGCTTGAGAAAGAGAATCGGAAGAAAACACGTCGTAACACAGGGATTCAGAAATTCGTTGGACAGCCGTGCCCCTTAAAACCCATCCACAGACAGTGCGATCAATAAAAAACACACAGCGATTCAAACGACCTTCTGGTGGCCCACACGGCCATTCGGAGGACTCCTGTTGTTCAATCCTGTGCCCAGTCCGTTGCGGGCCAGCAGCGGCGCGTCGTGGCCGTCCAGGTCAACGAGCCGCGGCCAGTTGACAAACTCCCGACCGTGTCTCGTGATAGCCGCCACGATGGCCAGCGCAAACACGCCCCAGAACATGAGATACAGCAGGCCTTCAGTGGAAAAGGGCGAAGACATGACGAGTAGGGTCATAAACCACATCCCCACAGCCACAAAGAGTAACGGGAGTAGGAGCCAGTACACAGTGCCGCGTCCAACTTCCAGAGGGTCTGTACCCAAGGAGCACCCTTCACCTTCTTTCACCACGTATCTAAAATATAAGACATAGTCAGGAAATTGCAGAAGTTTCTGAAATGAAGAAGTCTCGGAATTGACGTAAAAGTAGTTCTTGGATTCAAATGAAATATTTGTAAACCTTTGCAAACAAAAAAATGACATCCCATTCGGCTCAGAAGAAGAAACGCACTTGCGAATCTGCTTTTTGAGTCGGAGGGGCGACTATCATTTTCTAAATCAGTTTTCTCACTAAATTTTTCAGCAGCAAAAAGAAAGGGAACTAAGTAACCTGGAGCAGCTCAGCCTAAATTCCAAGGATCATCGCCAGAGGTACCGAAAATCTCGAGTTCTCCTCCTAATATTTCCACTTCTTCCCACACAGTGACATTACCTGTTCCTCTACTCATTTCTGATAGAATCTCAACTTCATCTGTCCATTGTTTAAGCAACGAAAATTTGTATTCCTGGATTGCAGGACTCATCAGAAAGCTTTTCCATTCACTTACCTTCCCAGAAACAAGTCTATGCCATCTTGTCGCACACCATCTGCGAAATTGTTCAGGTAATAACGCATTGAAGCGTTCGCACCGTCGTTGATCAGTCCGGAAAACGTCCGCTTCCCGAATCGCGTGAAGTCTGTCTTTAAAGCACCGGTTCCCGAATATTGCACGCTAATGGCATCCGCGTGATCCGCCCACACATTCCGAAACACCTGATAATACACAAAAATGCGTCATGACTTGCTCTACACGTAAAATTATCTCAACCTTTTAATCGAATCTTACAAAATTAAAATAATGAATCAATCCAGGAACATTTCCTTTTCTTTGCATCCACTGAAAAATTTCCGGCTAAAATGCCAACCTTGGCCAATTCAAAACTTGAGCAATCGAAATAAACTATTATAAAAATTACATAACCCGACACCTGCAGGTTGAAAGGATTGATACTATCTTTAAAAGGAGTGCTTCATCTCCCATGCAAGCATATGAATCAAGTTTCAAGATTTTCAAAATAAGCGGTCATGAAAAAGTCAATTCATGTACAGGTATTACGGTTCTAAATAGTCAGCGAAATACAGTGATAAAAAAATAAGATCTATAAAATAACCACCGTGAATTAGAAAGCAATAATGAAACTGATCGAAGAAGAAATCAAAACAGACTCACCACATCGAGGTTGGCGTGGTCTTTCGCAATAGACTCAGTGTCTGACTGAAACACGTTCATGCGCCTCAACACACTGTCCAAGTTCCAGCGAGCCAACATTGACTGCACCACATTCGTCCGATCCAGAGAATCGATGCAATTCGTTCGGAAAATACCACTCTGAAAAAAAAAAGGAATTAATTTTTCTCCATATAAACGTGCACTAGAAAATCATTCACTCACTTGTTCTCCAACAACGGACTGATCACGCAGAATATGGAAGTAGCCAAAGTCTTCCAACGCCGGACTGAGACGATCTAGTAGCACATTGAGTCTGCTCCAGTCTAGCTTGGGGCATTCCTTGTGGAAGTCGAAGGCTTCATAGGTTACATTTGCCAAACCCGCTGTTTTTACAGTGGTTGCAAAAGCACGCTCCAGCACCCCCTCCGACCCATGCTGATTCACCAAGTTCACCATGACAACTCTAAAAATAATCATCTACTCACTGAAAATCTTCTTTCCCTGATCTAAGAACGTCAATACTAGTTCATTTTTTCCCCCAATTAAAAGAAGGCAATGAATACTTTTATCTGGCTCATGAGAATCTAAATGCATAAAGAATTACAGTAATTATTTTCAACGCACTCAAACGTACCTTCCGTAATAGTAAACTTGCGTTTGCAGGTGATCCGTATAAGACTGAACATGATTCGCAGTTGGACTCAGCAGCGGTTTAGGCTTGTACTTGATATTTGGATACTGAGTCCAAAACAATGGAATGGATCCACGAATCTGCACAAACGATGATTTCGAACCCCTCGCCTCCTGAAAAAGTGAAAAGTAAAAAATTTAGATTAAGAAAATCGAGTAACATTACAAAACAACATAACTCGAACTTCCGAACTCAAAAGATATTCGAGACATGAATAAATTCAGTTCGAAGATAATTCTGCAAAAGCTTGCAAAAAATTCTCACCACAATCTGCTCAGTTTCCACATAGTTGGCTGCAGAACCGCTGACGTCAAGGCCACGATAAAACATACGGGTGCCGGATCTGTCGCAATGTCGTCGTGAAATAACGGCCCACGTAAAATCGTCGCCGGTCTTTTCCAAACGATGGTTCACAATCGACACAAAGCCGTGAATGAACGGTATGCAGAACTTGTACAACTCCGGTTGTGCCGCCAACTCCTACTTGTTCCAGAAATTCAGCACACAATTATGAAAAACTTCTCAAGCAAAATTAACTTGGAAAAGCAACTTCGTCAAATTACGAGCGATTCTCCAGGATATTGCATTAAATTATTCTATACGGATGACGAAATCTACAGTAATTTTAACAAATTCCACTTCAAAGCACAACGTGACGATCAAATTATTTTTGACCATTACAAAGGCGACATCTAAATTAATCCCGTTTCAAGACAATTAAGTTCTCAAGGACATCTTCCGAGACGTGGGCAACTCCAATGCTGGCACCTTTCCTTGATTTCAGAAAGCAGAATCAGATGCTGTAGCACGAAGAATACGATTCCGTGTTTACAGAGATATTTGATGAATAACTTTTGAAACTTCGGATACCCGATTACAGCGTACTGTCATACAATTCACTTTCCTGCGTCACAATTTTCCCTTACTTTAATATGGACCCACTTTTATCAGCAAATTTGGTGCAACCTCCTCACCAATTATTATATTCATAATCGTATAATAGGCTGGGAACGTCAACCATTCTTCACTGAAGCTCACTCAACATTTCCGAACATTAAAAAAAGAAATCGAACAAACCTGGAGCAAATGTCGGTTCCAGACGAACCGCTGGTCAGCCCGTGCATGCAATGGCAAGTGAACAAAATCGGGACTGGTGTTGTGCAAACGCTGCAACGTGTGTGACAAGTCGAATGAGTAGGAGAAGAAAAAGTTGGGCATTGACAAAGTGCGATGCACGAGTCCCACGTAAGCTTCATTGTTCCGCTGCTGCTGCGGCGTCAAGTGCAACAGACTTTTGGCGTACTGAATAATCTCGAACCCCGCCAATCTCCACACCGTAGCACCACACAACTGTATCAGTGAACATTAGATTTATTAGTTAGCACATGTAAATTACGAAAAGATTATTCCTCAACGAAAATGTCGCTAAGCTCATCTGGCAAGCCACGTAAAATGGGTGCGTCAGGAATTGCTAAGATAAGGATGTTCAATAGATTTCGAAAAATAAGTCACGATTTGGTCATTCCGTTGAGCTATTACACGTTACCTGACCGACGGCTTCTCGCTTGGTCACAACAACGAGACATGGGCCAGCCACGACACGGATGATGCCCACAAGGCCATAAATGGCCCGTCCTTCGGCCCCAGCAGGCACCAAGTCACGCGAGGCCCGGTTTTCAAGCCGCTTCTCGCCAGTAACGCGATCGATCACCAAGTACTCGCCGGAGTCCGAGCTCACAACGAAGAACCGCTCTTCAGTTATGTACAACATCAACTCCGAATGAACGTCCATGACCGGCGGAGGGGACGGCATCATCGCGGTTGACCGGCCAAGACGTCCTACAGACATTCTCTCCCTGCGAACACCAAGAAAACTTCATCCGTTTCAGCTGCAAATTTTTTTTGTCAGCCAAAAATAAGTCACACTCGGCGCTTCACGATCGCATTCGGATTCCTGAGAAGTTTACAACAGTATTCAGCATACGCGACACCACGCCCAACGGAAAAGGCTACAAAAATATGATTTACCTGGACGGAACACATTTATTCGTGCGAACACTTCACATTTCTTCAGAACACAAAAATTTCTTGCAGAATGATTCAGCGACTAGAATAAGTTCAAAAATAAAGTCAATCACGCTCTTCAACTTCCCGCTCAACACCTCTGCGTCTTTCAGCCCTCTTCGCTTTCCGCACTTGAGAATCGGAAACTTTCTGGGCATCGATTTGAATCCAGTGCTCGGGGTCGTAGAAAATTGGGTCCGACATCCGCACCGCAGTTCGACGGTAGAAGTAAATGTAAAACGCCGATGCTAGATCAAAATGACGCCCAGTGAAAATTTGATAAAATTCAACACAAGGAAATCACTTACCTATTCGATGCCCAACGTAGAAAGCTATGTCCCCGGGTGACCACTTGTGTATTCCCAGAACTTCATCCCATCTTGCGCTCAACGTTAATACATGATAAACCAATGAAATTACGAGATAAACGCAAACTACACAAATAGATGTACGAAACTGCTTCAGCAGTACGCCAAGAACTCCCGCTTGAAATATGTATGTGCTGGCGAAGCTGAGAAACAAGGTGATGAGGCTGAAGACCAGTACAACATCTTGAACGCTGGTGTGGGTGAAAATAAGTGAACATCACCAACGCGAAAAACTGAGAACCGCAGAGTAACTCACATGTAGAGAATCAAGAGGTGCACGTTCTTCTTCGCCACCAGTTCCCCGAAAATATTCACGAACAAGTCCAGCGCAAGAATGAAATGCTGAGCGAACACAAGCACCTGATATTTTCTCAACGGCATCAACTGGCTGGATGCCCTCAAGTAGTTTTCAGATATCATGTCACCCGTCGCGAATATTTACCGCAGAAGTTAAGCTACGCCACAACTTGGATTTTTCATTCAATCGGTAACGCCTAGGATGAGCGTGACGCCCTCCTCCGTCATCACTTCCACTGAGAGCCGCTCAGGAATTCCTCTTCCACGCCAGGCTTGCCAGGGTCACTTTCACTCTGAGCCACCAGCAGATCTCAATGAGTGACTTCAACTGCAATTATGTAAGAATATGGATTGCAGAAGATCTCTACTCCTTCAATAGGGCAAAACAAAAGATGGCGCATATTAAAATATTTTAAAATACATAGCATTGTGTGGGTTAGATTTTCATTGCTTTTACTTTAATGCTATATTGAGCCTACACCAGTTGTAACACGAAATTATTACTCAGCAACAAGCGTGATCCATGAAGTCACACAGTAATGTCACTGGGAGTGTGGAAGTGAATAGCCCCTTACCAAAAAAGCGTGGAAGTGAGCGGCGGTAAGCTGAAGTGTATACTGGAATGTCCATGCACCCGGGTTAAGAAGGGGGTCTTCGCCGACAGTTGCCGTCATCTATCCGTCGATAAAAAATTTGTTTTCTATGTAAAAATGGGTGGACCCTAAGATAACGCTTTTTTTGACCCCTACCCTACACTTGCTGCTTCCGACCTTCATAAATTTACATGCCCAGCACACTTTTTTTTAAAGAAGACTTTACAGGGGAAAAATTAAAATTGTTTTCGAAGCATTTTGTTAAAATAGGCGCATTGAGTTGAAAATCTAAAATTGACGCTATGACGCAACAGTTGACCACCTTTACGAATATATAACGGTACAGTCCGACGTACAGTACCGACTTGGTTAGAAATTGCCGAACAGGTTAGGTCTCAGAGACAACGTGTAATTTTAAGGAAATGTCTGCCATAGCTTCCTTACTCGAGCCGAGCCCGTGTACATCATGTCTGAGAGCGACACGACACATTTATTAATCAAAAATAAACATTGTCAACACACCTACCACGATGCCAAACCTCTAACAGCCGCCCCAAGCTCTGATTATTCATCAGTACGCCAAAAGTCTGTTGCACTTGACGCCGCGGTAGCTGCGGAACAATGAAGCTTACGTGGGACTCGTGCATCATCGCATTCACAACTCTTTCTTCTCCTACTCGTCATTCGACTTGTCACACACGTTGCAGCGTTTGCACAACACCAGCCCCGATTTTGTTCACTTGCCATTACATGAACGGGCTGACCAGCGGTTCGTCTGGAACCGACATTTGCTCCAGGTTTGTTCCATTTCTTTTTTTTTAATGTCCGGAAATGTTGAGTGAGCTTCAGTGAAGAATGGTTGACGTTCCCAGCCTATTGTACGATTATGAATAGAACAATTCGTGAGGAGGTTGCACCAAGTTTGCTGATTAAAGTGCTGGGGCCACTGGAAAGAAAGTGAAGATTATTGTGACGCAGGAAAGTGAATTGTATGGCAGTACTGATGTAATCGCGGGTATCCGAAGTTTCAAAAGTACAGTAATTCAGATACTGTATATCTTTAAAAAGGAATCGTACTCTTCGTGTTAGAGCATCTGATTCTACTTTCTGAAATTCAGGAAGGGTTCCGCCCGAGTTTCCCACGTCATGCCTAAAGATGTCCTTGAGAACTTGGCTTGAAACGCGTGATTAATTTAGACGTCGCCTCTGTAATGGTCAAAAATAATTTGATCGTCACGTTGTGCGTTGAAGTGGAATTTGTTTAAATTACTATAGATTTCATCATCTGTTAAGAATAATTCAATGCAATATCTAGGAGAATCGCTCGTAATTTGACGAAGTTGCTTTTCCACGCTAATTGTGCTTGAGAAGTTTTTCATAATTGTGTGCTGAAATTCTGGAACATGTAGGAGTTGGCGGCACAACGGGAGTATAGTACTATACACTGTAGTTTATTATATGATGCTGATACCGTTCATATATTCACGGCTTTGTGGTAATTGATAGTGAACCATCGTTTGGAGAAGACCGGCGAAGATGGAAGATATTACGTTGGGTCGTTATTTCACGACGACATTGAGACATTCAGCAGATCTGGCATCTGGCACGCTTATGACCGTATCGTTTATCTTATTGGCCTCGCTTGAAGTCGACGGTTCTGCAGCCAACTATGTATTGGAGACTGAGCAGATTGAGGTGAGGATTTTTCCTGAAGGTTTTGCAGGCGTTTCTTCGAATTGATTTTATTAGTGTCTCGAGTAATCTTTTGAGTTCGAAAGTTTGAGTTATCTTACTGTGTACTTTTACTCGATTTTCTTAATTTACATAATTTATACATCGAAGGAGGCGAAGGGTTCAAAATCATTTTGTGAAAATTCGTGGATCAATTCCATTGTTTTGGACTCCGTATCCAAATTCAAGTATGGTTTATACAAGCCTTGACTAATTTCAGCTGTTTTGAGTCCAAACTGCGAATCATGCTGTTCAGTCTCAGACAGATCACCTGCAAACGAAATTTAGCTACTATGAAAGAAAAGTTTGTGTGCGTTGAAAATAATTTATTTTGTATGCTTTTAGATTCTCATGAATCAGAAAAAGGTATTCGTTGCGACGTTGCCTGTCTTTTAATTTACGGCAAAAAATAAACAATGCTCGTTGTGGTACTGCCTGCCGGATGAATAACAAGGGTTGACACCTGGCTAAAACGAGTATTCAAAGCGCAAATTTGTTACTTATCTGAATGTGAAGAGGTCGCTCATACGTTAAGCTAAAAGAATTGATAATCCATCAGTAAAACGGCAATTATACCGGGAACCCCGGATAACGTGCCCCCCTATAACATGCCCGCGTGTCCGCCTGTTCACTGCGTCCGCCTCCCAGTCTTTCCTTGGGTGACTCTTTTGCTTGCATTAAAATATACATGTTTAAAATATGCACATGCATTAAAATATTTAAATTGGGTTAGGTTAAGTTGTTAGGTTAGGTTAAGTTGTTAAGTTAGGTTGTTAGATTATTTTAAGTTGTTAGGTTAGGTTAAGTTGTTAGGTTAGGTTAGATTAGGTTAGGTTAGGTTAGGTTAGGTTAGATTAGGTTAGGTTAGATTAGGTTAGATTAGGTTAGGTTAGATTAGGTTAGATTAGATTAGGTTAGATTAGGTTAGATTAGATTAGGTTAGGTTAGATTAGATTAGGTTAGATTAGGTTAAATTAGGTTAAATTAGGTTAAATTAGGTTAAATTAGGTTAGATTAGGTTAAATTAGGTTAAATTAGGTTAGATTAGGTTAGGTTAGGTTAGGTTAGGTTAGGTTAGATTTGGTTATTTTAATGCTTTAAATATTTTAGTGCATATATATATGTTTTAAATATGTATATTCTAATGCAAGCAAAACCCAGCGAGTCACCCAAGGAAAGACCGGGAGGCGGACGCAGTGAACAGGCGGACACGCGGGCATGTTATACGGTGGCAGGTTATATACAGTATAGGGTGCCCATTATACCCAACCATGGGGTTCTGTATATTACAGTATGTTATTGTATTAACAGGGCACGAAGACGGTTTAACTAGACACGTTTTAGTCGCAAGTGTGCAAGGTGGATTAGGGAAATGATGAACGAGAGCTGATTTCTGAGAGACATTGGTGATGAGGTTCCATTCTCCCCCGAAATTGTTTTTTACTTGTTTCCATATAGTTCGTTCTTACATATACGCGGCAGTGAAACTAGCGGAATCTGCGTGGCGGCTGCTGACGCTTACGTTCATGCTGGTGTATCTGTGATGCAAGTGGCGGGTCT
>CAJPEX010000202.1:3888-144354 GCA_905338405.1 Notodromas monacha | reverse complement strand
AAATAAATACTGCGCTGTAATTTTTTTCCGTTTTCTCTCGCTGATTTTTGTGGATGCATTGAAAGTTAGAAAACCGTCCAAGCTGCCGAAATTCATGACGTTGATATTGGGGATCTCTCATATCAGTTTTGAAGAAATTGTTATGGCCAGCATATTGAAAGTGCTCTGCCTTTGTCAAACTTGCATATTCCTTGTAAATTTACCAATAAATGTTCATGGTAAACCTTTCTAATCGTGTTATTTGAAACGTGAATTTTATTTTTGAATAAGATGTTCGGTCAGTTTTCATGTACATTATACTGCATCTTTTTTTTGCCGTCAACAAGGCGTCAACGCATATTTTTCGCACAATCGATGGAAAAAGAATAATCATTTCCACAGCAAATGGTTCGAAAAATTCAAGTTTGAAGTAATTAAAGCAAAAAAATTGCGTCCAAAACTAAAACCAACAGCCGTTATCAGACATTTACATGAACAAGAACATGTTACATTTATATTTCAACAAAATAAATCATTTTAAAAACCAATTCAATTTAAAAAAAATAGCATAAAAAGTGTTTTTCATGTGAATGACTCTTGAGCAAACCTGAAAAATACGCGTATCGAGGAAACCTTCTGTTGTTACCCAAACAATGGATACAGAAAAGTGCCTAATTTTCCATCAAGGTTGATCAGATTTCAACAAAATAATTTATATATTGAAAAGAATGACGAAAGAGAAAATTACGGTGGGAACATGACCAATATTCTCGCGTTTGCGATTTCAAAGCCATGTGAAAACAGGTAACCCTATTTTTATGCAGCGGTTAATCATAATAGTATCGTAAACTGAACTCTCTTCCAATTGAATTTTTAATTTCGAAAGAAAAATAAATCGCTGAGAATATCACGGAATTCAACCCAGAAATAAAGGAGAAACGTTTTTCCACTGATGGGTAAGTCCACTCCCAATAACTGCGTAGTATTGGAGTTTCACTTCAGAACGTGAAATTAAAATATATATGCTCAGTAAAATTGTATAGGCCTGAACGAAGGCAAAAGCGTCACAAGAGTATTTTTTACCGTATTACTCGAAATTATTGACATTTAAAATTTCAAGGTATACTTTTTCGCTTCAACAACCGACAGCATCCTGCAGGAACAAGCTGAGACTTATTCAAAACAAATTTTCGCCAGGAGAATCGAAGCTTTCTGGTTGAAAAATTATTGAAAGTTCTCAATATGAGATGGTGATCGAGATGAATTGTTAATTTGAGGTGAGCAACTTGAAGATCGTCGTCAAAAGCCACCAAGTTTTGAAGAGGATCACCATCGAGATTTCAACTTTTAAAAAATCACCAGGTATTCAACCGGAAACTGAATTGATCCACGGTAAATGATAGAATCGAAACGAATTAACATCACAGTGGATTCCCACACGTACGTCACTACGGAATTAAACCTAATCCGCACCGAAATTCAAACTCATTCAAGTCGAGGCGAAATTTTTGCAAAAATTCTTTTCTTCGAACGATTTCTTCGAAGATTCATTTTATGTAATTTTGTAGTCATGAACAATCAAATGTTGGAAGACCGTCGGTCTAGTGTATTGAGTGGTTTGGACTCGTCAACTGACTACGTTGAACAACCCCATAGGGACTTTTGCTTGGGGCGCGAACCCCCAAACTCCCGGGGGGGGGGTTTCCTCACTGGGTTGCGGGGTAGCGCGGGAGCATCGTTTGTGGCGGCGTGGAATTTTTTATTACATTTCAAATCGAATTGTATCAATTGTAAGCAGCGTTAAGATGTTTTCAAAAATGCGGTACTTTTCAACACAATGTTGCTCCATGAGCTATACATTCCTCTTTGAAAGGAGAAATGAGAATCAAATGTTAACGGGTCCTTTAATTCGATAATTTATTTTTTAATCCTTCTGAGCTAACCAACCAATCCTGAACCCATTCTGTCATTCCAAACATCAGCTATTTCTCAAGCAGCCAAATGAAAATAATGGCAAATAAGAAGAATAACTCCTCTGAACAAGAGGTGATTCCTTATATATTCAAAGCTTCCACTCTGGTGGCTGCAAAATTCAATTCCTTTGTCTGGGATCCATACCTGGGTACTATAAGGAAAGTTTTATGTATTTTTTTTAAACGAACAGAGAAGAAAACACATTTATTTTATTATTGGTTTTCAGGAGGTCTTTTTAACTCGATACTTGTAAATTAGAAAGATAACAGAGGTTTTCAATTTATTGTTTCCAAAGTAACACAGAGAGATTTTTTGGGGACTTTGGTGGGTGGCAGGAATTGAATAAAATATAGCAATCCTGGCAAATCCCAAAAACTGGTTCTTCAGTGGTGCCAGCCTCAGAGAGCCTCAAGACAACAAAAAACAAGTTCCAAAGGACTGGTATGAGGACGATGCATAGCATCCTCTTCCATTCCAAGTTTTAGTTAAATTAGACAGGAAAGAGAAGACGTTGAATCGTTTAAATGAGTAAGGTGATCGGTTAAGAGTTCGAGTCCCTTATGGATTTTTGATACTTAATTTAGGACAGTTTGTGGAACAGACTTTTTCTGAATTTATATTTGTGTGGTGTGAAAGCATTTGTGCGTGAGCCGCAAAGTTCTCTGAGTTGAATAATGTTGCATTGGGACATGAACAAATCTCAATTATTCTAGGGTTTTGTTTTTGCCCCTCTTCTATAAGTAACATGAGGAGAGCAATTTTTCTCAAACTCCTCTTACCAAAATAGAGTTTTGAAGTTGGATTTTATGACCCATTTTTGTGTTGGTTTATAGCCCAGGTGACAGCGAATTTATTGATGTTGCTGTTTTTTTGGCAGTTACGCAAGCTCTCATGCCTGCAAATATGTGGGGTTTCCTGCCTGTTTTGTTGGAAATGGTTGTTTTAGTTTCTTACATAGAGGCTGGGAGCCTCTATAACCCTTGTGCGGCAAAGTTGGACTATTTTTGCAAAATTTTGTGGCACCTCAGAGAGCTTTGGAAAAAATGATAACAGGTGGTCAAAGGCAAAGTCTGGAAAAATCCCAATGCTTTTTTCTTTGAGCACAGAAAAATTTTGCTGGGAAAAAAAAAAAAAAATCTCAGTTAGGCTACCAGCTTTTTTTGGATTAATCCCAACTTTGCCTCAGCCCACCTGGAAGGGTTTAGGCAACCTTCCCAAAACTGAAAATGCGGGAGGATACAAAAATAATCTGACTTCATCCCGCTATGGGAAAGAACCCTCCGCCATGCAAGGGTTAAAGAGGCTCCCAGCTAGTCCCAGGCTGATTGTTGTGTTTTACTTCAAATTCTAATCACTTTTCTTTGTTAGGAACATTTAATCCCTAACAAGATTAAAATAAGGAAGCCTATATTAGACTTTTATAGGGAGGTTTGTGTTATTGAAGTTCAATGGCTGTAATTATACCTCGCGCGAAAATAAAATTATTCTGAAAGACGTCCATTATCCGGGTTTCTCCGTCCCTTATCCGGGGTATTTCGGATCTTATATACCTTTTTGTATCTATTCTTGCGTGTTCATTTGCCTATGCACAGGCGAGAGACAAGAAACAACCCAATGCCCTTGGGATTGATTGCGGCATCGACGCGGATTGATCCCGTCGGCGTCGGCGTTCCAATCACTCGCCAGAGGGGGTGAGAGAACCAGGGGGTATATAGTATAGTAGGAAAACTTTGCAGGCAACCCCCACGAGACGCCTTGAGGTGTATTGATTAATAAGTAGGATGAATGTGGCTCCTATTTTTCCCCTGTTTTCCGCGCCGATTCATGCCACGTTGTTTGCACAGGCCCAGCGTAGAATAATCAAGGGAAACCCGGGAGGTGCCCGGTTTTCTTTTTTTTTTTCATCAGCATATAGGTATTATCGTATTTTTTGGGTATAATGAAATTTATTTCATTCGTGCAAGGATTAGTGATGGAAGACCGTTGGTACATTCGCATACTGTATATATCGTGCTGCAACTGTAAGGCATTTTGTCTGTTTTATCGAAGCCAGCAAATATATTCAGCGTTTAGAAATAAAGGTTATCTACTTGAGAACAATTCGTATATATATATATACATGCGCAGATTATTTATCATATTTTATTGATGCTGGCGACGCAAACGCAATCGTTGTTTTCTTTATTTCCAATGCAGCCTTCATCATTTATCTGAAAATTTCTCAGACACAAATTTTTTTGGTGGAATTGCGTCCTGATCCTGTTTATGAAATTTTAATTTATTGAATGAATAAATGAATGAACAGAACACCTTATTTGCCGCTTTTCAGCATTCACAAGGTTCACTCAAGATTTCCACAACCAAACCCCCTTCCCACCCAACCCAAATACACTCAATGACATTTCAATCACTTCAGAGCAGGAAAGCACAAATTGCTAACAAAAATAAAAGAAAATACCATAAAGCATGAAATACAACCAGACATCTGACATGTATGCATACACCCATTCATTCCCTGACATTGGTAAAAAAATATATGTAAAAATTAATTTAAAGCACAAGGTCTTCAGCTTGTTTCTGTATGAGGTTTAGTTGGATGAACAAATTACAGAGAATCTTTGATGAGATATCATATAAAGCCAACAATTTATCTTGATCCTTTAAGATTGAGCCTTGCCAAAATCTAGTTTTGGCAAGACTCACTGAGCCTCATACAAGGCCAACAAGCAGTCATAACTTTTTCAACTTTCTATAAATTGGCCAATCCTGAGCCAGGAAAAAATCACCTGATTTCTTCCTGACCCAATCTGATTATACCTGGGTATGAAAATCTTCATTCCTATGTATGAGGATGAGTGTGTGGGAATCTAGCATTAAAGGACCTTTAACCCTGAAATGATCTTAGTAATTCTTCTGAACCCAGTACACCAACCTTACAATTGACTCTGCCATTCCAAACAACCATTTTTCTAACAGCTAAATGAAAATCTGGGCAATGAGAATGAACTCCTCTGAAAAAGAGTTGGAGCTCTTCAAAACTTGCATTCTGATGGCTGCACAATTCAATTTCTTTGTCTGGGATGCAATGGACCCATGACAAAGATTATTGGAAAACTTAGTGGATGATTTTACAACGGCCATTTGTCTCACTTAGATATTCTCTTGCTTTGATTGCAACTGCGTATTTTGAAACCAAACAGAAAGCATTGAATTCATTGAATTTCAGCCCAGAATATTTTGAAGCTCATCTTGATAAAAAAAATCTATGAAATGATGCAAAAATTGTGATACTCATTGGCTGTTTGTGTGGTTTTTTAATTCTTTAAGACTAACATCCGTAAGGACTTCTGATTTGGTTTGTGTTTTGTGATGGGACTTGAAATTAAATTATAAATTAGAGATTTCCATTTTATAAATCCTTGTACGCTTTAAAAATTCCCAAAAATTCCGATTTCTTTTTTTTAATCAGCAAAACTCACTGGTTTGCTGAAAATGCCATAAAAAACATACTGTATTGTAATTCAGTACCTCAATAGATTGGTCTTTTTGCACAGTTTATCTTTCATTTATATATTGCTGGTACTGTTCACTATTTGTGCAGCCATCAAGAAGTACTGCTGGAGGTCTCAACTTTTCTTTTAGGCATCTCAGGATCTGTAAAGTATATTTTTCTAATGATGTGCTCTTCATGCCACCCAATAGTGTGTGTTGGGGACAGAAGTCACCTCAACAAGGGTTTGCTGAAGAGAAGAAATTAGAATAGTTTTAAAGAAAACACAGAATCAGCCCAGGACTGGGGCCGGGAATTCACAGTGGAATCCCTAGTTAAAAGTTAAAGCATATTTTGGATGTCCCAATAATTGATTTGAGAAAGAGTCACACAAAACACAAGTTTTTGAAATGATGAATTAATTTGAACAATGAAAATCCTCTCAGAAGACCTCTCTGAACGTACTGCTCCGGCAGCTAGATTGGACTGTGTCGTTTTTGGATCAAAAAGGGGTATTTATTAATTCCTTCTTTGGTCCTTGATCAAGAGGGCTTGATCAAGACAGACGTCTTGGTGTCAAGACAGTTGAATTTTTTTGGGGGAGGGGGAAAGTTGTTGACAACTTTCATCCGTTTTTTACGCGCAGGTGGTTTTCCACCCAATTAAACATTTATTATTGATTTTTGAAGAGGGGATGCGCAGCGAGTCCCCAACAGTGTGTTCCTTTCATTTTTATGAAGAAAAAAATCGTTGAACAACTCGCTGGTCCAATAAAACCAGGCATTTTCTCAAGTTTCACGCCGCAAAAAGAAGACTTGTATTGCATTGAAAAAAAAACGAAATATCTGCGCACCTATCTGCAGTTTCACCCCATATATGCGTATACATATACACCATTTCTGCTACTACTGACCACAGCGACTCTCGCTTGATTTGGCTACACGTGGGGGATCCCTTTTGTTCGGGTCAGTGCGGCTCCTTTTTGTTTGTGCATCGGAAACAGGAGAAGAAAGAGACGAAAAGAATATGATGAGGATCCTCTGGGACTCTTTGCACTTTTTTTCCCCAACAGCAGCAGCAGTCAGGCTTTTATTCTTTTCTTTTTCTCTCCCGTAGGTTGAACCAGCAAAAAAAAAGAAGAGCCAGTAAAAGTCCCGTTTGCCCGCGGGCTGCACAAGTGCGTTGCTAACACAATTGCTGACTGACTGCTCGGTCTGCTGAGTCCCGAGGCCCTTGTGTCAATATATACAAAAAGCAGAAAACATGAGTCGAAACAAGAACTGTATGTATATACAGACAGCAATCAGTCGTTTTTCAGTCAGCGTTGAAAAAGAGAGACACAATCGTCCTTGGGATCACTGGGGAAGAAAAAGAGAGATCATCGTTGTATACAGGTCAATGTGCAGAAGTTATTTGCATGCCTGTGGGAAATTTCCTTCAGCCTAATGAATTTATCGAACGTGTAGCAATGAAGTTTGTTATATTCATGTGACATTTTGGTAATAAAGACACTGCCAGTTGAAATTTTCTGACTGAAAATAAAAGTTGGATATTCTCCAAATAAAGCTTCAGGCAAATTTCCACCGGCTGATAAAAAAAAGTTTTTTCAGTTTTTCTAGCCCAACTTTATAATTTTTTGAAGACATTCAACTGTATACCTGCTTCATTGGTTCTTGACATTTTTTGTTTTTTCAAGAAGCAGACACTTTTTAAATACCTCCTGTATCGTCTTTCAAACGACATTTTTCTCAGTCCGCAAAATTTTTAATAAACATTGCTGATAGTTTGCATAATTTTGTTTTGTATTTGCTGGTCCATGGGCCCAAAAAGGTTTAAAAACATGAGCCATTTTCCAAGGTTCATAGATGTTGGGAATTGCATATACCTTCGTTTTTTGAAGGAAATCTGATGCTATGTATACGGTATTTACAGTAAGGATTCTGAAAAACCCAGCATCAGGGGTTTATTCTGATTTTTCCTATTTAAAAAAGCAGGTTTTGGCGAAAGGAATGTTGAAACATTTGTATAATGGGCTTCGAAGACAAAAGGAATCAGTCACGATGTAAAAATGACGACCGGAATATTCAATGTTTTTTTTTATTAGAGCCCCATTTCAAGTAGACAAAAATACTGCAACGGACAACATTTTCGACGAACGAGTAGAAGAAAAAATGAGCTCAACATAGGGGCAAGTCCCTTTCTATTATAGACCAAAAAAAATTGGAAATGGACCATATACATAAATCATTACAGAAAAATGAGCATATATGCAAGAAAGAACAACTGCAGTCGTGCATAGTATTTAATTGATGTAAGAAATGCGGAGCTTCTTTTTAGAATAGGCGAATTATCTTCATTGATGCGATTGCAAAAAGGCTAGCAATGATGACTGAAAATATTTAAAGGAAAAATATCACACAAATATACAGATGAGGACGAGGTATCTTTTTCCCAAATCTTTTTGTGAATATTATTGTTGCTTCTGCGCTGCGTCCGTTTGAAGAAATACTGTACTTCGATTATTTTGTTCTGGAGACGTTTGATTGATTAACCCAGTTCTGTCTTGAAAGATTTGCGAAATATAAATTGACTAAATGTCATAGGCTGACTAATAGGATGAATCGGGATATTTTTGCGATATTTTCTGAATTACAGAAAAAATGATGCGGCTCGTCGAATTGCGCAGAACCAACTTCGGAAGAAAAAAATGCATGGTATCCCAACCGTGTCTCAATTATTGGAATTGGCCATCAAATGAAAAATCGTCTTCACGTCCTTGCTGCGGCTTTCGAAGTCAAATGGCAACCAACTTTTTAAAAAGACGAAAAGAATAAATAGAAATTGGAAGAATAAGAAAGGTAACCAAAAGACAGTCAGGCATGATCTCGACAAATGAGCGAGGTGTCGGGAATGACGTGGGTCTCAATTGGGGGTATTCGGGCGTCCAAAAGTCGTTTTCCAATCGGTCATCAATTTTGATCTTTCCCGTACATTCCTTCCAGATTCGAAGCCAAAGGAAATCGCACAAGCTTTCTTCTTCTCCGTGCCCTTTTTTTTTTTTTTCAGTCCCATAGCAAAACCCTAGCTGAGCTGGGCCCCGACATGCACACGGGTGTTGGCAAAACCTCCGGAGCGTGAAATTGCCACATGAAAATCCCGACTTGTCGGAGGTTGTTCTTCCACGTATACTACTGTATACAATATTCGCTGTTTTTTTCCCTCGTGTTTGCCCTCACTGTTCTTCCTTGTTATCCTTGTCACATGCAAATTCGATGGACACCAAACTGAATGACAAATATGAGCCAGGCATTAAATATGGGTCCTATGAAATCCTGGCTGTCAGCACGTCCATCATAGCGAAACAGGTGAGATGAACTTTTTCCTCGACTATTGTTTGAAATGCTGTTGCTTTCCTCTTTATAAAATTCAATAAATGCTTCTGCTGATGGAAGTGCACCAACAGTATAACGGGGTTAAATTTTGTTTTGCCCTTCAAACTGATGTGAGGGGTTTATTCAAACCTCGAACTTGTTATTTGGATATCCAAGTGTTATCTGCCTGGATTGCGTGAGTGGCAGATTATTAAAAATGTCAGGTTATAGGTCATCGTCAGTGACGACACATCAATCGTCTGTGCAAAATTCCACTGCTGTAACTTCCCAAGTGTATGACGAATTTATAAAATAATTTTGAGATTTCTCATTCAAAGATTCCTTTCAGACATCAAATTCTTTATGCGGCGGAAGTACAATTTTAGGTTGAATTCCTTTAGAGCAGGGCTGACCTAGATAAGGCCCGCGGGCCACATCTGGCCCGTGGAACATCCCAACAAAATTGTCTTAGCTTATTAAGGACTATCCAGCAAAATTGCAAAATTATCCTGTTTTCAGCCGGTTCTGTGATGAATTTTCATTATTTCGCTCCAACAAACTCACATACAAATGATTTTCTTTTAATTCTTATACTGTTAGAGGAAATGCTTATGATTCTATATATTATGCATGAGCAGACCTTTATTTCTGTTTCTGTATAGTTTATCTCCATTTTCATTTTTTCAAAATTTTAGAAGCTCTAAAAACGCACACTGATAAGACGACCTGCGACTCGATCATATATACTGTAATATGATTTATCTGAATTCCCTTTAGATAAAATAATTCGCAGAAACGCAATATTTTATTTTGCACTAAGTGAAAGGAGGGAGGAGCGCGTTAGGAATTTTCTCCATGCAGGAGCAGGCGGCAATTAGTGGGTAACTCATCAATGCGGGTTTTGTGCTCCGTGATGTGGGTTCGGAAACCGGAAACTGACTCTTTTCCTTATACATACTGGGTTATACTTCTGGGTTCGGACTTCGAACAGAGCGTGGGAACAACACGGCCGGACTGTGAGGAAAAATTAGCCCTCCATATATATAGCCAACCAAACCATCAGAGAATGACCAAGAAGAGGAATATACATTATATACAAGCAGGCTGGATTCGATATTCAATTACTGTACCATGTGAATCAACTATACATTTTGTTTCAGCCGGGCATAGGAATAATTTTTCTGCGTAGTGAACATACTTCTGATAATCGCTCATTGCATATAAATATAAGGATTCGGAAAAAATCGCTTTGACATTGTGTCGCTTCTTCACATACTCAGCAGTATGTTGAAAAATACAATACACCTATGCAGTACAATGAGTCCCATGCCCCTGCAGAACAAAAGTATTGTAATTTCTTCGATGGTGAGTTTTGTTATGGAACATTTTGCCAAAAACTGGAGGAAAATTCCTTCGCAATTTTTTTGAAAAGAAGTTCTTTTCTTCCCCGTTGAAACAAAACGAATACTATGTACGCTGTAGACTCGTGAAAATATGTGTACAGCATTTTTTGGTTTCCTGAACATATCGAGCCAGATTTGTTTATTTTCTGTAAGATAGATTTACCTTGGAATGCAAATTTTCATAATTGGGTAGGCATACTAGCAATTAATTATTCGGGATATAAGCTATAAATATACAGTAGTTTTTCTTATCTGATGTGTCGAAGACTTCCTTGTTATTTCAATAATCTATAAATTTTAGATTTACTCAGCTATCTTTAGCAGAATGTTAAAAATCTTCTAATTGCATTTTGAAGTGCGTTTCACCCGGAAAATTTCGTTGTTCAAGTCGCTTCATAAAAAAAAGTTTCAACTGATCCTTGCGCAAGATATTTTATTTTCAATCATGAACAAATTACAATCGAAATATTTTGAATTGGATTAAAGCATTTTGTGCTGAGAACATGTGCTTATCAAGTTGTCACGAGAACGAGGACACAAGCGACATCTATGTGTAAGTAAGCTGATTTCCAAATGAACGTTTAAGTAGTGTGAACATGTGAGTTCCTTCGGTTTCTTGTGACCTTCCCTTCAAGTCTGAGGTAATATTCCGAGTCTGTAAGAGGTCATTCAAAGACTGTCTGATATATTTCATCAGAATTTTTGTAAAATAAATTCGGCCCAAAATTAAACATTCCTAGATTATCATCGCATTTATTTTTGGGCCTGAAATTCAAGTTTCCAGAGCAGCTTTCCTGACAAATGATCCAAGGAATGCGTCTTCAATGTTTCGAATATTTTATGATGAAAAGATACAGTAAACGTATTCGTTTAGAATCAAAAAAATAATTATAGTAGATTAAAAATTAATCTAAAAACCATGTTTTCAAAAAGCAAAAAATAACCTTAAATGTGGTGCGCATCTATTTCATTTGTATTTCACTTCTTCCCAACNAATATACTTCCGCCGCATTAGGAAATTGATTTCTGAATGGGATCTTTTGAATGAAAAACCTCAAAATCATTTTTAAAATTCTTCATACACTTGGGAAGTTACGGTGGAATTTTTCACAGACGATTGATGTGTGTCTGACGATGCCCTATTACCCAAAATTTTCACTAATCTATCACCCACACAATCCAGACAGACAAGAAAGTGAGTTCATAAAAAAAACGTGGTAAAATAGCATTTTCAGCATTCTCTTCTTTTTTCACCATCGAAGGTGATTTTTCAGGTAACGATCCTCTTTTTTTATTCGTTCTCCATGTGTAGAGGGAAAAATCCAAGGAAGATGTGGGGTATTTACATTTATTTTCGATTGCGGAGGTGAGATTCAACATCGTTTCCCAAAGAGCCAATTTTCCCATTGATGGCGATGATTTCCTTCTGCAGAGCTTTGTTTGCTTCATGGAGTCGATCCAGTCTTGCTTTCAGTCTGGAAACTGAGTCCGAAAGGGCGTTGTTTTCTTCTTGCATTCTTTTCAATCCCTTCTCCATTTCTCGTAGCTGTGAGGAATTTTAAACAGATTATTTTTAACTTGGCTTCCGTCTCCCACAGCTTTGAAAACGATATTTGTCCTTGATTCCATTTAAATTTTATGCACTCACCAGCACTGGATTCTGATGTGGTTGAACTGATCAAATTTATGAGAAGATTGTATTTCTGTAGTCGAATATAAATTAAAACGATAAATCAGGAATTAAAACCAAAGTCTGATTAAGCTCAAGTTTGAGTTATGCAAAAAATGTTTCTAGGGTTCAAAATGCATAATTCATGGGCATCATTGTTATTGATCTTCAGTAAATATCCTCGTTCGTATTGAAGCTTTTCAATTATTTGCCGAGTGCTGGATTCAAAATTGACATTGAAGAAGTGTAAGAATATCATCGTCTTCAGTACAGTATGAAAGTATCATTAAACTTGGGGTAAAATCCGATTACCATCACGTGGGTTGTCGCAATTCCCAACTTAAATTGATGAATTTTTTATATATTTTAGATTCATTTTTAAACCGAGGAAAATGGAACGACTGTCGTTATAAGTTCGATATATATATATACAGTATATATATTGAGTGTAGTACAAGTTACTTTGTCAACAAGTCCAGTGGCGATTCCATCCTTTTGTTTGAGCATCTCTTTAGCCTTTGACAAAGACGCCTCGGTTTTTTCGAAAGCTTTTTCTTGAAGCTCGAGTTTTTCTCGAAGACGCCGCAAAATCAGTACTTTTTCCCGTTCTCTGCGATTGATGTCTTTCCGTAGGTTCAAGAGTTCATCAGTTCTTGCGTGTAATGCTGATATCTGATCTGTTCCCGGTTTAGTTATCATCATGTGACGTGGTCCCATGGATCCCTCACCTGAAAAAGAATACCATACAAGAAATAATAGTGTCTAAAGATCAAAGGTCGATCTGATATGTGATCTTTAACACTTGAGTAAATTGAATAGAAGAGGACGTGAAGACAGCAGTTATTGCTTTTTGATTCAGAATAAGTGCCGAATTTGTCAGAGTATCACGCGCAACCGTCGAATAAGTCTCGCATATCAATTTTTGGCATAGAATTTGCTGAAAATCCATCCCATTTGCATGTAGTGCTCTCAATTTTTTGATGGGTAGAACATTTTTTCTTTGGAATAATAAGGTTCAACTGGGTGATTTTCGTTTATAAATAAATAAATCAGTACTGTATATACCTGCATATCACGTGTACCCAATTTATATCATTTGCTTTTTGAGCTCATTTTGAGGCTGAAAAAAATCAGATTCTATGTAGTTTTCTGCCGCATAGTTGTTTTCTGCAGATTGAAATTGGTGGGAAACATTTTTTTATTCAATTTTTTGAGAGACTTACTTATACTTTTTGATTGAAATATTAGGAGAACCAATTAAAAACTGTATGTTTGCATCGAAGTCTAAATGGGAGAACAAGACTCGACATCTGGACAATATGACATTGGGACAATTGAGGTCGAAGTACCAATTTCGTCCTCATCTCAGGGTCACAATGTCCTTTACACAGCGGGAATTTTTCAGGACTTGAAATGGCAAGAAATCAGTTCAATTTATTCATCGCAGATGTCACTAGAATTGCATGTCTCTCTTTCATGAACTAAACCTTGCCTGTCGGACCCTTGAATGAAACCCGGGTGGACGCCTTGGTGTCTTGCTGGAACCTGCTGGACATTCTGTCAAACTCCGTCTTTGCCCCACTGTTCTTCCGAGCTAAAACGGATAACATCCGGTCTCCGGAAGCAGGACCCATTGATGCGCCCTTGTGTTGCCGATTAGTTTTCACGAGGTCCAAAATCCGGTCGATTTTATCGTCCATTTCCGAAGCATTGGAGGTTTCAGCGAGAAGCATAGAAAGTTCGTTGTACGACTCGTCGTCGGTTCTCAAAGCCCTGGCTACCATATTTTTCTCAGTTCAGTAAGAATTTTACTCTTCAGTTTCAAAGAAAACAAGAGAAGCAGGTTAAGAAGTGTGAAAGATTTCTACGAAAATGTATATATTAGCAGATCATCTGCCTGATAGCCAGAAATTTGAGGAGGGAATTTAAGAACCCTAACTTCACCTGGTATACGGTTCGGTGTGTTAGTCGAAATATTATTCTCTTCGAGCACTATGAAAGTCCAATATTCTTTTTACCTTGCAAGCTTCCGTTAGAGGTTTTTAAATTTCCTCGATTATTTCAGGGGTTTGATGAGTTATGCACTTTCCTTTAAGAGAACGGGATTTCAAAGAAATTCGCGGAAAAATCCGTGACGAAATATTTTCTTGTTCTCGTCCAAATTTAAGAATATTCTTATTATTCCCCGAACAGTAAAACGTGCGAATAAATCTTTGAAATACTCCAAAAATGTCATCTGCATCAGATTAATATTATAAGAAAGTGGCAAAAATGGCACAAAAAATCTATAAACAAGGAATTGACAGGGTTTACTTGTGTGTATATATTTCATGTCGAGGCATGAAAGCTATTCATATGTCCTTTTTTATTCATTATCCACATTTATATGCCACAAAAATATACAAAGGACTCTTCAATATAATATGGACTTGTATACAGAATATGTATGCCTCCATTAATTGCTGAGGACTTGAATATTTCACTGTTATTATTATTCTTTTCAATAAATTTTCAAGGGTTTGGCAAGCATCTTTACTTTCTCAACAGCATTCATACAAACATGCATGCATAAATCACAGCTGTAGCCCATGTTTTTAGACACCATATCCAAAAAATTAGCTATTCAATACCGCAATTGTCACAAACAAACCTATACTGATAAATTTATTGAGCTTCACTCCTCAGCAGGTTTCTAATTTTTTTGGGTTCGTTTCTGGTCTATTAAAACCACTTGGAAACGATCTAAAGTTAAAGATTTTTCCATTTCCTGTATATTACAATATCCAATACAATTCCTAACAGAGTCCATTTTAAAGGGTTCCATAATTGATTCATCTTTAGTGTACAGTTGAAGCTTTTGAAACCTATGTTGAAAGGAATTAATAAAATTAAATGGGAGATTGCTGGAATAACTGAACATGAACTTCTTTTTGGTAGGTTAATCAATGGAACTATAGTTTTTTTCATCAAATTTTCAGCTCATGTTCATTATTCATACATGTCCTGACTTCAGGAAGATGCTTAATCCCTTAACTTTTCGTTTCAATTTATAATTTTTTTAAATTATGAAACATTGTGGTAAGCATGCAGAAACTATAATTTGCATTTGTTTCATCTTTGGTTTTCTGGAACACGTGTTCCCAAATGTATCCCCAGCAAATTATCAAGAAAATAAGACCTAAAAATGCAACAAAGGGAGACTCGGGAAACAAAAATATGTCAGAAATGTTCAACTTGGCTGTATAAGGATTAACTACAAAATCCAAATTAGAGAGGTTTATTTTCCTGTACTAGTGTATATAGGCAAGGTCCAATTTTACATTCATTGCTTGTAATTCAGCTACACTGGATTAAAAATATGCAAATGTTGATCAGAAAAACCTTACATTTTACAGGGTCACTTGCAGGACTTCGAAAAAGCGTTTCAGAAGTATAATGATTTTAAAATTTGCGGACTTTATTGGTTATGACAGAAATTCTTCAAGAAAAATAATATTCAGCTGGTGAAATAATGGAGGGGGAAGTTGTTCAATGCCGATCAAGAGACATCCAAAGTTACGCCGACCAATTAATACAGAGGAACAAAAATCCAGCACTTCTCTAAAGAATTGAAAAATCGCAAATTTGACCCAGTCATTATTCCGAATCGAATGCACATTTGCTTCGCTTTTATCCCAGCTTGCAATTTCACGGCAGGGACTTGATGGAACTGACGGTGTGATTGGTTTTTTGAGCATTATTGCTGCTGCTGGCCTCCGTCGGGAGCGGCGGAGCGAAATAGGCGTCCAAGGTTTGCGGGACATGGACGCCGTATTTGGGGCGACACACGCAGCCGGCTTCCACAAGCACGTAGTCTTGACCCGTCAGTGTCACTGGTCCGAGTGGAATGACGAGGAACAGGTAGGGAACGTAGGTTTGAACACATTCGCCACGGAGGATATCACACTCCGATGATCTATTTATTGATGGTGGGGGAAAGTTTTTTTTTTTTGTGAATCGATTAAACTTTCGAAAATTTTAAAAAAATCGAAAATGCCGACGGAAGTCACCTCGCAGATCTCACATTGAAAATGTAGAGTCAATCAGACTAAATCACTTAGTCGCATTATTCCATTCCACAAATGTCCATATTGTGTTGAAATATATTGATTGAATCAGTTTAAATTGGGAGACAATTTTTTATTTTCTTGGAATTATGGTGAGTATTTTGAACATAAAACACAAATTAAAAATTATGTAATGTAAGTCTAAGGGAAAATGAGACTCGACTTAGGGACATTTAAACTTAGGGACACTCTTTATGCGCCAATTACGTCCGCATCATGGGGTCTCACTTTACTATGATATCAGTTTTGCATCAGCAAAAAACGGATCCTTGTATAGAAAATGTGCACATCATCAAGGCACTCACTCGCAAACTTCGAACACGACTTGCTGAAGCAGGTCCGGGAATTTTTGCACGATAGTCACGGTTCGGCCGGACGTGAGCGACACCCCGAACATGGGCGCCGTTGTGTTGTACCTAGTTGGACAAAGCCGTGCAGGTGACGTCCCTTGCTGGATTTGCGGCGCCGCGGTGTGGCTGCAAGATGACGATGACGATGTTGACGACGACGACACTTCAGCTACCGGTGTCGCATCATCTGACGCTGTCGAGCTTTCAGTTGTGCTGTTTGTTGTGCCGTCGACAGCAGGCGTTTCTATTATTTGGCCTGATGATGATGAGGGTTTTTGCTTGTCCGATGATGAAGTTTCCGGTGGTGCTTTTTCTTCTTTGGTAACCCGAGTCGCTCGTTTCCTTCGCTCGTTTAGGACTGTGTGGAAATTTTAAATAAAAATTTTAAGCAGTCTTTTTTTTTATACAGGTGGACTCTCTCTATGCAAGGAAATTTAATGATTTAGATTTTTTTTTAATTGCTCTATGTAGAAAATTTAGTTGCAGAGAACCCCTGGAGAGAACCCTATGCCGACGGAACCAAAATAAAATTCGTTATGCAGAGAAAATAGTTGTAGACAAGATCATTGTAGAGCGACTCCACGTATATTATATGCCTTTTGTAATTAAATATCTGCGAGAAAATCACGTGGAAAATTATTTTCCGGAGTCTTTAATTCTAGTTCCTAAAAAAATGTTGTATTTGGTGGAGCTCATCTTTTTCATACAAATCCGTGTGGTAGAATTTTTTGGTAATAAAGCGGAACTTCCTTCTTATTTGGAATGCGTTAATTATCCTCCCTCATAATGAACACCTAGGTTCATCCACATAACGTGTCACTTGCGTAAATATTTTTGAAATCAGAGCACTGTTCTCATCGAAACAGCTGAAAGGTTTTAAAACATTCGAGATACTTCACAGAAGTATAAGAGCCCCTTAAATGTTTTTTTTTTTTTTCATTTCAAGGTTGGAAGTTGAATTTTCTTTATCGGGAATATGAGATACATTATAAAATCAGTCTAATTTTCCAATTAAACCCGGGTGAGAAGAATTCGAAACAATGCTGCAAAAATCCTAAGCATTAATAATTCCTCTGTCAATTTTGTGTCAATTTTTATTAATCCAAGGCTTCAACAAAATAAACTTGGAAGTAACAAAAGAGGAACAAAACCTTTTTAATGAAGAACCCAACCAAACTTCGCATACAGTATCTTCAGCGCTGTTTAAATCACGCATAAATAGGTTCCTCATTTATTCTGACCCAAGCAGAGAATTCATAAATTTGGTATATTGTGACCTACGTTCGTGATGAACACCTGCAGGCTGGTTGTGGAACTGCAGCAGCATTTCCTTGGTGACAAGTGGATTTTGAACCCCGAATTTCCGTGCTCTGCTCTGGCGAACCCTTGGATCTTGGGCCGCGTAGGTTGCTTCAATTAATCGGTTCACCAGGACCCTGTAAATTAAACAATGTAAAAATAACGAAGCAAGAAATTCAAAAAAATTAGTTTTCATCAAACAGACTGAGAGACAAGGAGGTTCAGTTTAAAAATCTCAGATATATGTAGCTTGATATGACGAAGAAAAATCACGCTTTATAGTCCTAACGGAACATTTATTCGGGAATTTAAAGCGGCCAGGCATGATTTTGCGGTCAACTGCTTATTGCAAAAACAAAACAAACAAACCAAAAAATTTCACGCATGTGTGAATCAGCTTCAAAATTATACTGACTATCACATCAACTCCGTTGAATTACTACTGTACGTCGTTTGAATGCGTGCTTCTTCATTCCTATTCTCATCATCCGTGAAGATACTGTTGATGAACGAGTTTAATTTTTTTCATCAACATGAGCAAATTTTGAATACGATGTACAGTATATTTCCTGGTTATCTGTTTCACAAATGAATCCAATATTCTTTAAATCATGGATTGCTGGGAGGCGTTAAGATCGAATGCTATCAAAATTGGGTACTCCTAATTTGCAAGCCAATTTTTTGGAAAATAATGTATATTGTCTTTCACACTCAGAAGTTTATTTTAAGGTTCCGTCGCACTCCCTCAATTAAGGCACGCGTTTTGATTTTGACAATACAATTTCGGTTTAAAAAAATATATTTCTGCATAGACGCTCATCCAAGTTTTGATGATCGATATATTCAATTATTAAATCCACAATTTAAATTTTTTATTATAGAATACCACTGACAATAAAAACCCACAATAGATACAGCGAATATATTTAATTTTTCACTTGAATACATCCACGAAAATGTCAATTATGTAAAAAAATTATTAAATTGAGTTAAGCACCCCAATTTCTCGCACGGGTTTCCAAAAAAAATGCAAGCGGCACTTGCATAAATATTGTTATAAGTGACGACACTGACGAGTATAGTACAGTGAGGTCTTGAATCTTGAATGGAAGATAAATGACTTGCGCATCACCGCAAAAAATAACTAATGAAAAAATTTCTGCATGAGCAAAAACTTTTATACGCATAATTTTTTTTTACACATGATCAAAATTAATTTCTGCATGAGAAAAAAAATTTATATACGCATGATCATTATTTCTTCTTTTTTTTTTACACATGATCAAAATGTTCTGGTGAAATGCATTCCACAAACTTGGGGTATTGCTGTCCCTCGGGCCCCAAGCAGTTCCCAGCAGCCTCCGAAGGGTCCAAGGCGTTGCCCCAGGCATATTTCATGGTGCCGTCGCCGCTGAGCCCGCATATGGCGTTCTTCCTTCCGCCACCGACCGACGCCGCCGCCTCCGCCGCCGCCATCAGCAGCAAGACCACCGCCACTTCTGCCATCATCAGCAGGCGCTGCATCATTCCGTGCTAATATGGCGTCTATCTTCTCTCACTGCCTGCCACTATACACACACACACACACACACACCTTCTGACCTTATAGCTTTCACTGATGGGACTATTCTTTTTCGCGATTATTGTTTACTGTTTTTGCTGATGATTGTTGATCGAGATTTGATTCAAATTCACATGCCGAGCGCATCGCTGGCTTTCTTTGTTGCAAACAGAAGGAGCTTCTTCATCATCCCGCGTTGGGTCTTCGCCATATGCTCCGAATTCAAGTATCAGCTAATTTGAAAAGAAGAAATATTATGAAATTAGTGAATAACATTTTTTTTCAACTAAACATTGGATGCACTTCCAACACTCTCCTCTTGTTTATTCAGAATGAAGTACAATGCTGTATTTGAAAATTGTGAACAGAGATTTAAAAAAAATTCAATACGACAAAAAATAAATTGGTAGCACCTTCAGGAATATGGAAACTGAAAAGAACTCTCTTTCATAAACCCTACTTCCACGTACAGTATAAGGCTTTCAGTAATTTTGAGCAGAATTTACTTTTAGGACAGTCTGAAGAATTTCAAATGATACAAAAATGTCAAACGCTTGTTTAGAAATCCCAAACCAATTGTTTTCATCAATCACTTGGAAACATATAATATATGAATGCATGAATGAATGAACAGAACACTTGATTTGCCGCTTTTCAGCGTTCACAAGGTTCAATCAAGATTTTGACAACCAAACCCCCTTCCCACCCAACCCAAATCAACTCAATGACATTTAATCACTTCAGAGAAGGAAACAGAGCACAAATTGATAACAAAAATAAAAGAAGTTACAATCCATGAAATACAACTGGACATCTGACATATGTATGCATACACCCATTCATATAATATATCTGGTGTTCAGATCAACATGGCTCTCAGATTCATGCATTCTCTAAGGTATACTGCTTTTTTTTTAACTATGAGAGAAAACCTTTTTTTTAGTGCTGAATTGCGGCTAACGCGTGCCCACTCACTGTCCTTCCTCTGCTTGCCCGCTTCACCTGTTCAATGCGGGTAACACTAACCACAAACGCTTTTCTGTCCATTGTAGCTATGACCGAATGTCCCAGGGGCGATCCGAAATTTCCTTCAACTTACCCAAATAAAACTTCGCGAAAAGACAGCACATGGTTCCAATTTTTTTTTCGTTGATAAGGCTTGATGAAAGCATGAAGCAGGTCAAGCAGCAGCAGGGGAATATCTATGAAATACAGTATAATTCTGAAGATGACGAATTACGGTATTTATTAAGTTAGGTATGAGGCCCACCTTGATTTTTTTGGGAAGGAATCTGCTGGACATGTTGAATTTGTAAATAGTTATTTTGAATTACAGTTTATTCTTGTGATTGATTAAACTAACGAATACTTGTTGCGTTGTTACAAGATCGGTGCCCAGCAGAATTTTCTGCTCATTATTTTGATCTTTTGAGAATGTTTTTGATTGGACCAAGAATTGTCAAATCCGTCATTTCCAGCTGCACATTTTCATCGTCGATTCAACATTAATGATAATACAATATCCCGTAAAAATTATCAATCACACAAATATTTATTTCTTCTGGTCATCAGCCAAATGCAGTTTTTCCTCCTTTTATTTGGGTCTAACAATTCTGATTTTTTAGCCATGCTTTTCCTACGAGGATATCCCAGAAAGGCATTACTTGAGATAAATGAGGAAGATTTCATGGCATACAATTGTTCACATTTTTGAAGGGCATTTAAAATGCCTATTTTCCACAAAAAACATGCAAAAATAACATGATGAGAATTCAGTGTCAATCCCCTCAAACTCGCTCAAATACAATCAAACTTGATAGGTGTAATCTTTAGCTTCATTCAAAAATTACAGCAGTTTTTCATCTGGTTTTTGTTAAAGAAACAAAAGTTTATGTCTAAAACTTGGAGTCTCACTGAACTACATTGAAATCTCATTACCGAGAATTGTTGCTGACAATAAATTGATATTTTTAGGTCCGTATGCTCAGTAGACAATATGACGTTTGGCTTAAATCGCAATACTGTTAATTTTAAACAGAACATTCTTCCCTCGGTCCAAAGGTTTTGTCTGTTTGTTGCAACGCTATTTTGCTGTACAGCATATATAAAGAACATAGTTCTCCACGGTTTGTACCACCCAGACATGACACGAGTCCTTTTCTGTTTGCGCCAGGTTCCAGCTGAGACTTCCAGTGCTTACCAGCGCGCAGCTGATTCACTGACCGTGTCGACCGTCAACCCCTGGGCGCAGTTCTTAATTGTCTCGGTCGGCTGGCCCCTCGGTAATTGCATTTTCTTTATTACTCCTGGCATCTTGTCAAGGAATCACGCATCCGGTGGCGAGGAACAATTCTCATCCCGTTATACGTGAGCCCTGCGGCGCCATGGCGTTGGGGTTATTTCTTTTTTTTTCCTTTTTTTTCGAATAGGCGGGTTAAGGTTAATTAGCTCTTGGCTCAGACGACGGGCATTGAATCACACGCATAGTATAGTGCTGGGTTACGTTTGGATCGATGATTTTTGGGCTAGTTTCCCGGTCCTGGGTCATCATCTAGGTGTACTGAATAGTCACTTTCCTGTAGCTTTTCCTTAACCAGGAAAAATCTGCTTTTTTTGCGGTAATAGGACGACCAGACAGTTTTGAAATACATATGATTCCAAGGAGCACCATTGCACAAGATTAATGTAGAAGAAGCTGGCATACAGTAGCTACATCTATGCAGTAAAATATAATGTGAGATTGATCAGGTTCAAAAAACTGAGGTTAGGTGTAACCGTGAGAAATGTCGAACATTGCGTAAGAATTGATATGCTTGCAGTAGTTTGTGCTGATATGATCAGAGAATTACACAAAAATAGATAAGAGCTAAGTGACAGTAAACAATCGATTTTCTGCCACCTTTGGATTCATTATGTGTAGTATATATATCTACGGCGAGTATGTAATGCATGATTTTGTCATCCGCGAAATAAACAGTACCAAGATGATTCGAGCTATTTTAAATTAAAAATCAATTTAAAAAGTAGATTTAAAAAATCTGAAATTCCTTCTCTTGGAGAGCTTTCATAGTTTCCCTCGGCCGTTTTTGAATTACAGTATTTGTTTTTCTTGGGAGAATTATCACCTGAAATCGAGTTACAGAGTGACTCTCACCTGCTGAATAGAAGACTTTCTACGCTAGTTGAATATTTTCAATGTAGGTGTCACTGTCATCCGTACTCAATGCCGTCAAACACGGGTCATCTGCTTTTTGGCTGGAAGGAATGATGAATATCTGATGAATTTCACTTGATATGCATCAACAAAATCCTCTATAGTTGGAAAACCTTGAATATTTAGCTATATCACTGAGTCCTCGTGCATGGTTTTTTTTCCATCATCATAGTATATTTAGCCATCTTCCCGCCGGAGGGAAAGTTCCCATCATAGCCCATATAGCAGTGTATAAAAGCTGCTGGGGTTGCTGTATGTAATCGTCACATCTTTTTGAACATCGCTCAGAACATAAAACAGACGCTCACGAGCTTTTATCGCGCTTTTCACATTTGTAAGGGGAATTTCTGTCCAATTACGCCTGGGAAACTGTGGTACTGTATTACAGTGATCCCCCGTTTGTCTTCGTATACGCACTACGTCTGTGACGGGTATTCACGAAAGTTCATATGCATGTTGTGCATATCACCAAATTTTAAATTCAAGTTTATATTCCACAAGAAACATTATGCCATGCATCTCACAGGAGTCTAATCATATATGCATATAGACGTACATAAGTTCGCGCTACATTCTGCATAGTACAGTACTTCATATATAAAGGCGTTATTCTTCTATATATGGCCTACGAACAATTTTGTACTCAATATAAGCAAGTAATCAGTTCAATTATGCTTATGCGTCATCAAGTTTTACTTTAACGCTGGTACAGTATAATACTATTTGATATACAGTACTATATATATTGAAATTTATGGCTTGGATCTTGCGTGAGGTTTTCAAATATACACACTGAAGTTTGGTACAGCTGTGTGTTGTTTTGATGCTTATTTTTTCTCATATGAAAAAAGGATGGCAACTCATGCATTTGTAGTACTGTGATGTATTTTCTTTTGATACCCATACATTGAATTATTATTTTTTCCTTCTGGATAGTTATGTGGGGGGAGGGACATTTTGTTTAAACCTTGTGAACGCTGACAAGCAACAATTACAGCTTATAAATTAATCATCAATATATTGATGGGTATGATTGACATGCATCAAAGGAAGAAACTCCACAATATTCTTCATTTGAATGAACAAGAAAATGTTGCTCATCTATGTTGATGGCAATGATTATCCCAGGATGTTTTCACATCATATGGCATGCTTAGAAGCACCAATGAAATTGTTTTCCTTATAATTTGATCTTAACCTTTGATCTTAACAGCAGAGGGTTCATTTCCATTATGAGGCAAAGTTTGGATATTTTTGGGAGGTGGAGCATTTCAGTTTGACCCAAGATCATTGAAATGCTTCCAGGTTGAGAAGGCCCAAGTTGGGAAAAATCCAGGAGACAAATTCTCTTTTGTTTTCAGGAATCTTTCATGTTAATTCTTTGCCAGGAATGCAGTAAAAAACGCCACCCAATGAGGGATTTTTTCATTTTTCATCAAAAAGTTTTGGTTGGATTCGAAAAAATGTTGGACTTTTCCCCAACTTAGGCCTTTGTACAAAAATTGTATTTTTTAAATTCCCAGTTCTCAGTGACACAAAATTCTGCAAGAATATTCCAACTTTGCTGCACAAGGTTTGATGTGTTCTTTATACAAATGCCTGATGTCAACAGTGTACAGATGGTCCCTTGCAATTTGACCTCCCGCAATTTGACTGACCAGCAATTAAATGGTCAAATTTTGCAGGGAGGTTGACTTTCAATTTGACCCTTGCCCCGCAATTTGACCTCCTTATTCCATTATTTTAGTGCTTTTGTGCCTATATTTTTAAATTTCACAGAGATGTGTCTTGCAATTTTACCAATTTGGAATTTGACCCTATAGTTTGGCAACAGATTAGGGTAAAATTGCAAAGTACCACAAGTACATATTGCCAGTTATATATAAAAAAAATGTGTAGAAACTTCTTGAAAATCACCGGGACTTGCAAATAGCACCCTAGAAAGCACCCCTTGATGATGGGAACCCCATTTCATGCGATGCACGTACGACGAGCTGTGTCAAGGCTGGGTTTCATAGTAATTTTTCAAGGACATTGCTCACGGGTGTCGCGATTCGCTTCTTTCGCAATATTTTGACTGCAAACATGGCCCATGAACGTGCGGCTATAAAATCTCCTCCCTATCTTGAACAGTCCTCAATAACCTTTATACTCCTCTGTTGAAGTTTTCTTGCCTGGAGACCGGAGTTATCTCTTCACAGATAAAATGCAATGCTGCACAGAAATCTTCAAAATTCTCAACTTGTAGGTGATTGAAAATTTGAAAACAAGAAAACATATTGCTGATGTGAGAATGAAACATTGGCGAATTGGCAGGAAAGCAAAATTGTGATTAATTTGACAAATTCGATCAGTTTAACACTAGTTGGGCTTCTGGTGTACACAAAGTCGGGTTCTTGAGTTTAATAAGGTATCCCCTTACAGCGACACCTATACAACTATGTGGAACTCCCGTGTCATTCACCGTACCTGTCTGCCTTACCGGCACATCCGGATACTCAGCCCAGAGGAGAGGTGGAACCAGCAGGGAGCTTCCTTCCTCACTTTGCTCCAAGTTCTTGTACTGAGCACTTCCTTTTATGTTGTGACAAATCGACTGTATTTTATATGTTGTGTGAATCAAGAAGATGACATCTATATTATGGCAAGTGTTGAAGACTATTTATTTCTGACAACTTCCTTATTGGGGGCTTGTCTGGTCCAAACCCTTCATCCCTGATCGACACTTGAATACGTGTGGATGGTCCAAACAACTGAGAACTCCAAGGCAGCAGCATACCCATATGTCCTGCCACCCACAGGCAACATGGTAAAGGAGGCTATGGGAGACGCAAACGTGGAATCCATGGCAATGACGCCAGCAATACCCCGCAATGCACGCAAACCAAGCAAAGCAGGACCATTGGGGTGGAACACTGTTCCTGTGCCAACACTCAAGTACCTCATTGATGCATACAAGCTTGGCCAATGGGCCTGGACTGACAGGAAACACTTCATCTCTCTCCCGGAGCAAAACCTCATTCCGCCAGAACTAGCGCAGGGCTGGCTCCAGCCTCCAGGATGGCAACTCCAGGCATCGCAATTTCAGCCAATGGTACCATGGTCCTTCCTGACACCTTCAAGCGGCTCACCAGCAAGTATGGCGCCAACAGTGCCTCAACTTCCACCACTACCATCACATCATTCTGGTGAGCTACGCCTATCCAAACTCCCTAAACAGCGGGAGGACCAACCGTTCAAGGATTATGCCAATCAACTCCGCTGCATGTTGATGATTGACAATGTCAGGCTGGCGATGAAAGTCCAATGCTTATTACATAATACGCTACCCAATGTCCAGGCATCCGCAGCCATCTTATTCCGCAAGGGCTTTGTGGAATTTGAGACCCTGGCAACAGCCATAGCTAGGGCTCACCCAACTCTGCACCTGGACCGGTTGGACCAGTTCCGTCAGGCACTACCAAAGCAAGGGGAAAGCTTCATCAGCTTTGCCGGATGACTGGAACATTCTTTTGACCAGTTTCTAGGATCGACCCCCAACAAACCGGCTTTGGCAGCTGACATCCGGCAGAAGATGCTTATTGATCAGTTGCTGACTGCGACATCCAATGAACTGTGGGACAAGTTATGAGAACAATGGGCCGACAACCGCAACCTGTCCTGGGATAAAGCGATCAACAAGGCAGAGAAGTTTCAACTCCACAAGCATGCAACAGCCAAACCTGCTTTGAAGACCACATCCGGCAGTGGACCGGCTTTCATGAAACAATCTCCAGGCAGCAAGGCAAACCTACCTCCATTCCAGTGGTGTGAGGGTCACCAGAGGAATGTTCGACACACACTGCAGGACTGCAGAATCCTCCAGCGACAAGCCAGAGCAGCAGCTGGGGGACAACAGGCGTCAAGCAGCAAACAGGCACAGATGACGTAGCAGACATCTTCATCATCCAAACAGGCAAATCCAATCATTTGTTTTCACTGTCATGGGCAAGGCCATATTAGTAAATATTGTCCTATGTTGAACCAGGAAAACGCCAGCAAGCCACAGTAAATGTGACACACTGTGTGGCAGCTGAATCCACTGCTCCTCCTCCAATTATCCTGGATCTGCAGATTGGGAAGCAAATGGTTCCGGCTCTACTCAACACAGGAGCATCACATGCATTCATCTCGCAGCGCTTGGTTTTGACGCTGCAGCTCCAAACGACTCCCCTCAGTATGTCCGTGCATACCTCCCTGACTTCCTCAGCAGCTATGGTCAGTCATTCAGTTCAGTTATCTTTTTGTTTTTGCGGCGCCAAGTATCACGTACCGTTCTTAGTTTTGCCTGCATTATTGGATCCCGTGATCATCCTCGGCTGATCCACGCTCTTGCAGTTACCAGTAACTTTGACGGTTGATGGTGAATGGTCATTCATGGGTTTTCAGCAAACTTCTTGCAACAGCGCAATACCAATGCTTGCAATCGGGGAGGGTATTTCTTTTGTGAATGGTTCCAATGAAGAATGCCAGCAAATTGTCCAGATCCTGTGCAGACATGCGGAAGGCGTACATCAGTGGTCCGGCAGACGCGGTTTCTTCCTGGAACACATCATCACCTTAACCTCAATATCCAACGAAATCCCAGCAACAAGATCCTTCAGGCAGTCAGCAGAGATGACCACACTGTTGAACGCCCTAGTTGAAGTATGTTGAAGCAGGCATCATCAAACACGCAGCGTCACCGTTTAACTCACCTGCCTTCCTTACCACAAAGAAGTGTGACGATCCCAACGCTCCGCATAACAAACAATGGAGACTTGTGGAAAATTATCAAGCACTAAATGATACGTTGAGCGACGACCACTACCCGATGCCTGTAATACAAGATTTACTAGACACCTTGGGCAGGCATAACAAATACTTTTGTACAATAGACCTTCACTCTGCTTTTCACCATTTACCTACAGCTTATCCAGACAGACAGAAAACTGCGTTCTGGATGCCCAGAGGGCAAATGCAGTACAGGGTGATGCCATTTGGACTTAAGAACGGCTGCGCAGCATTTCAGCGTGCAGTTGACATAATTCTACAAAAACATCTCTTTCTCAGGTGCCTGGTGTATATGGATGATATCATTGTGTTTGGAACTGACTTCCAGCAGGTGCGAGACAACCTCAATCATGTGCTCATGGACTTAACAGTGGCTGGCGCAGCAATCAATATCAAGAAATCAACATTCCTAGCAAAACGGATCACCTTCCTGGGCCACAAAGTAGACCAAACAGGCACCCGACCAATGGAGAAGAACATGGATGCCGTACAAAAATTCCCCCATCCCAAAACAACCCGGCAACTCCACCTACTTATGGGCCCACTTACCCATCCATTTTGCAGAGGCAGAAAAAGCTCTACGGCAGATCATACCCACTAAACCGCTCACTCACCTCAATCGGGACAAGGACGCAGAGCAAGCCTTCAGCAACATCAAGGAGATATTGGCCAAATCAGCTCATCTGGAAAGGATTGACCCCAAACGGCACACCGAAGTGCATTGCAACGCTTCAGCGACTAGCCTGGGGGCAACTCTCGTGCAAATTGACAAGCAAGGACAACCGAGAGTGATTGAGTACGTGAGCAGAGTATTATCAGACGTGGAATCAAGGTATACCAACTCAGAGAGAGAACTCCTAGCTATTGTTTGGAGCGTAACACGTAAGTTTCACCACCACTTGGAGATGAGGGAATTTAGGGTATACACAGACCACAAGGCATTGCTTGGGGAGCTCAAAACAACGCAACTAATATACTTAAAAACAAAGTTGGCTCTGTTTAAAATGAAAATCGTCCATAAACCAAGGAAGCTGTTGAAGGGACCCGACGCCCTCAGCCGGGTATCCATAAATGCCAGCAATGCAAAAGAGGTGCCCAAAACCAAAGACATACCCAGGATAATTGACAAGTACCACGCAGAGCTAGGACACGCGGGATGGAAGAAGATTTACACCACCATTCAACAACGCTTTCACTGGCCATCAATCCAACAGGACGTCTGGAAAAGGGTGTTGGACTGTGCGACCTGCTTCAAATACAACATCCCAACCACAATCACGGGGACCAAACTTACTCCAATAGTAGCCACACATCCAAGGGAGCACCTGACACTCAACTTTTATGGACCCCTACCTACTTCGGAAATCTGGACATCGCTACGCAATAGTTTGTGTGGACCATTTTAGCAAATATATGACAGTGAAACCTATTCAAACTGCGGACGCACAAACAGTCATTCCATATTTAGCAGAACTTTTCAGACAGGTCAGACTCTTTGAATACGTGCACACAGACTGCAACTCTGTTTTCCGTTCCAGGGCTTTTAAATGGTTTTTAAGGGATGCAGGGGTGAAGCAGCACATGGCACATGCTGGACATGCGGAAGGCAACAGGTGCTGTGAGCGTGCAATCAGAACACTCAAGCAAATACAGGCAAAGGCAGTCCAGGGGAAATTGGACAAATGGGACCAGCACATTCATGCATCACTCCTATCCTACAATAATACCATACATTCAACCACATCTCAGAAGCATTCTTTGGAAAACCAGTGCAACTGAAGGCTAATGAACAGTTTGGTGTGGAAGCCACCCCAATTGACGAGCAACTACAGAACATCCAGAGCAGCAGCAAAGCAGCCCGGCAGGCTTTTTGCAAATCTGCAAACCAAAAATTGAGGCCACCCTTTAATCAAGGAGATCTTGTTGCCATCCCACCCCGGCTTCCCAAGGTCCAGCAACACACGGCTGACTGACGCTTTTGCATCATGCAGCTGGGATCATACATTGTCATACGCTACATTGGAGATGGACAATACCTTGTCGGCTTGGGACCCTTCGTCTGTCAAGCAAACGCATGGGAAATGGCACCCGCGCCCGGACTCCCACAACCACCAGATGAGGACCCACTCAAGCACATGAAAGCAGTTCCCATGTGAACAAAGCAACTCCCTTACACTGACAGTGATTTCTGTTTAGCGAATCCCATGGCGGGGTGCGCGCCCAAATTGAATGTACTCCACAAGCATGATTATGTTTTGAACAATGTTGCCAATCCCCCCACACCCAAACTGGACCATACATATGCCAAAGTATTGAAGCGCGGTTTAAAAACACGCGATTGATAACCTTTTTTGAGGGGAGGGAGAGTAAGGTATCCCCTTACAGCAACACCTACACAACCATGTGGAACTCCCGTGTCATTCACCGTACCTGTCTGCCTTACCGGAACATCCGGATACTTGGCCCAGAGGAGAGGTGGAACCAGCAGGGAGCTTCCTTCCTCACTTTGCTCCGAGTTCTTGTACTGAGCACTTCCTTTCATGTTGTGACAAATCAACTGTATTTTATATGTTGTGTGATTCAAGAAGATGACATCTACATTGTGGCAAGTGTTGAAGACTATTTATTTCTGACAACTTCCTTATTGTTTCTATATGAAGTCAAGACAGTTCTGAAACTAGGCCAGGGCATCAGAGATAATTTTTATATTTGCTAACTCATCCTCAACTGTATTTGAATGTTCAACTGCGGTTTTAATAGAAGTCCAACAATTAAAAAAAAAATTTTGAATCACTCATTTGAGACTATTCTGCCCTTAAAAGTTCACTTTTCTTTTAACCATGCAAGTTCTGTATTTTTTCTTGTAATAATTTATCAAAAGTATTGCTAAGCTGAAACAAACATTTCCAGCATATGTCCAGACAGATTGATCAATTTTTTTCTATGATAAATTCTCAGAATCATATTTGTTATGCGAAGACCACATGCAATTTTTAAATGAGAGAAAGATGGGGTGCAAATCAAGAGAAGGTACAAGTTCAACACTTTTAGAAAACTTGTTAATGCTTATAATCATTATTACTATAGTAAACATTCCGAAAGTCTACTAAGAAATTTTTAAAATGTAAAACAGGTTCAAGTTGAAAGTACAGTATAAGCCCATGTACCTCTTATTTCACCTAAATATGTATTTTTATTCACAGAAAGTTCTGAAATACTTTAAATAAAGGTATATGAAAAACGAGTGGGAGAGTGTCTCTTAGTCTTACTTGAGGGCAATTTTCTCCCAAATTTTTCAGTGAAGAAACTGATTTCTGCATTTTATATTTTGGTAATGTGGTACTAGATTAAATACAGCACTTTGAAGTTCACAATAAAGCAATATTTAATTGTTAACCTCTGGCACCTGATTTTTTTTTTCCTCTCTTCAATCACACATTCACCAAATGTACCAATCCCCGGGGTTTTAAATCCAGTGGCGGACATATGTGCTGACTGAGATCAGTCCGAAGAACACAGACACAGTAGAATGCTTCAATTTTTCTGACAAAAGAAACTACAGCAACTCAAGGAGTGTATCAAATACCAGCACTTCAAAAGCAGGACGACAAGCGCCTCTCATCATCACGCGCAAACCAGGGATCTGCTGCCCTTAGGGTTCAATCATGCGACGCGTCATTGAGTCCCGTTTCCAACCGGGGCACTCGGAGTTCATCCGAATTTGAACACCCTGAGGCTTTGTTTTACTCTCTTTTCCTCTTCTTTTTTGCATCCACCCTGTAAAATCACTCTCTCTCCTGGAGCATTAAATTTCGAGGAGAGGAAGAAGGTGCGTGAACGCGAACTCAAAAAAAGAAAGGAAAGGAAGTGAGTGGGGGGAAAGAAGAGCGCGAGGAACAGGACGAAATTCTCCCTGACCTGGGGCAACTACAAAAATCTCCGAATTTCTCGTTTTTCATTTTAGGTCAAACCTGATTGGAAAGTATATGGACTTTATCCATTCATACAGTTAAAATTATCTGGTCCAAAAGGCAATGAAAGAGTCAAGTGTGTCCCTGTTGGATTAAACTAAACGTTGTTTTCTTTGATTTTTTTATCGAATAAATTCCCGACATCATTAATAGAACTGAAGAATCAACACATTTCAGGATAATGTTAGCATGATGATTGTAAGAATACATTTCAAGTCGTTTGGGCAATTTCAAGCTTCTGGAATTCGAAAAGAGTTTGAACTAGAAAAAGACTTCTTTCTCTTCCAAACTTTTTTTTAGCCAATACATGTCTGTAAAATCAAAATTGTATAGCAAAAGTAGCTAAAATTTATTTGTGCATGGTCTGAAAATGTTCATTCATTAAAACATTCGAAGAAAGGTATATGAGGCTTTATACGTTTTTTTTTATTGGATAACTCCAGGTCTGACCAACTTCAGAATAACTGTATACTTTAGTTGACTGATAGTAAATTTATGCTTTCCAACTTTCTGTTTGACCTTCAGCTAGGACAAGTCAGAGAGCTTTTGACGTTGCAGTAATTCATTTAAATAATTGAAAATAAACTACTGTATATGGTTGGCCAAGGAAGTTTGAAGGGTTGTTACCAGTCTGTGGACTACACTGTCCAGAGACGGGCAGAATACCATCTGGTGGACAAGAAAGGAATCAAGGTGCTTTAAACATAAATGATTCAGTTCTGTCAAGTTAGCCAACCAGTTTTCTTGTGCCCCATGTTCAACAAAAATACGAATTTAAAACTGTGAAAGCAAATGTTTTCCCTCATCATCTTTGATTACCAAGCCAGGTTTTGGTTTTTTAGCACTAAGCCTACACATGCTTTATGAAAGAAAAGATATGATCAAAAAGTATAATTTTGAGATTGAATTCAATTCACCAAAGGATTTTTTCTTCAATGTAACCTCTCAATCAAACTTCAAATAATGGTTGAGATTAAAAAAAAAAGAAAGTTCAGTATCCTGTAGTACTCATGTGGATTGAGAACTGAAAGTTTTATTTGTTATCCCCTTTCAACTTGGTCACCTTCAATGATGATGCATTTTCTGAAGCTTGTCTTATGAATGAATGACCAGAAAGCTTTATTTTCCCCTTTTCAGCATTCACAAAGTTCAATCAACATTCTCACACCACCCAAATCCATTCAAATGCATTCAATCAATTTGGAATGAGAAACAGAGAAAAAAGCTTCACAGTATATGGATACCAAAATAAAAGAAAATACATTCCACCTTGTGCAACTGCACAACTGAATTGTATGTGTAGACCCCCTTCTTTCCCTGAAAACAAAATACAGTACTGTATAAGCAACAAGAATTGCAGCATAAAACAGAATTATTGCCTTATATTGCAAGAAAAAGTAAGTACAGTAGATGAAATAAACCACATTATAGTACTGTATAGCAAAAAATAACCTCATTAAACTTTATCTTCCGAAGTGACGTGTTTGTATTAAATTCGAAGATTGGATAGGAAAACCTCCATGTGTCAATAAATATCGGAAAGCGCAATACAGTACTGTGCATTGGATCTAAGAAGTATAAAACTTATTGCTGAGCCCCCAGGACATACGGATATAGCTACACTGGACGGAATCACGATTGTGGATAGTGTTGCCTGCATTGAAAAAGCTGCAGCGGGAAAGCAACGGAAAGACAGGCGCAGTGCGCATGCACGATAGCTGCTATTCATACAACACCCCCCAAGAAAAGAAAAAAAGATATACCAAACAAAATTTTCCTCCACATTATTCCCTGTTCCATGTACAGTAATTGGATATCCCAGCAGACCATACTTTAGAACACGTGGATTCGATATAACTTCTTCGAGACCAAATTTTAGCTATCAGATGCGATTGCTAGGTCACGTTGACTGGGCATATTCCTGCAACGAATTCCTGGATGGGGTTCACGACACAAGTTTTTCCTTTTGATGATGCGTGGCTTGAAATTATGGACGGAAATTAATTTATTAATGGGTTTGTGCAAATCAAAAAAGGTAACGGGGGGGAAAAGATTTGACAAATATATAGAATCATACGAGAGAACCGAGGGTGGTATTAACATCCAAGATGAAATTCGCATTCTTTTTCAAATTTTAAACCCGCAACGGCCAACCATATAGATGAGTCCCGCAGTGCATACAAAGCATGAAAAATTCTTTTAAAGCAATTTATAACGCAAAAACAGACACAAATCATAGTTGACATTGCCAACACCTCATCAGGAAATATACAGCAGTACTGACAAAAACCCCAAATGTTAAAACTTTCATTCATCATTATTTTCAGAACGACTCATTCTAGAAGTCACCATACCACAATGCACTTGAATGAAATCATTACACAAATGAACTGTGTGTAAAGTAAAAAACTTTTTGTCTATTTTTTTCCAGATTGAGCAGATGTTGATTGGTCTAATTGGAGTTTTCAAATTTAAGAGTACCACTCCATCAAAAGACAATAATAATAAAGAATATGTATGTACAGTAATTGCAGTCAACAGATCTCACTTCCTGGTTCAGCAATATGACAAACATTTAGATTTAAGAAAGACTAAATTGAATCCCTGTAGGCTTTGTAGTTACTTAAAGGTGATTCAAAGTTTTTTTTTAATGTAATGTGTCCTTGAATTCCATCCTTGATACCCAGTTGCTTAACTTGCTCCACCCTCCTTGGTTAGCATTGATTGAAATAAATCAAGGACGCCCAATATTTTCATCATGCTGGACGGTTGAGTCAGCTTTCCTTTCATCAAAAATTTGAAAGGATTAATTAACAGGAACCCTGGAAATTGTTTCATACTTAGATAATCTGGTGACCCAGTGTCTCCAAAACAGTGACCTGCGATTGGCAGCTGAATTAAAAAATCCAATGCTTGTGATTATTTGTCCATAATAGATGCACAAAAAAAATGAAAAACCTGCAACGCGTTTACTTTGAGATGTAACTTTGTAATTTTGTTTAAACCCTGGATCATCAGCCCAAAAAACTCTCTATACAGTATTGTGTATTACTCTATATTTTATATTACATATTCATATTACCCTATATACTGTATTTTATACCAATAGATATTGTTATCAATTCCCATTTGATAAGAATATTCTCCATAATTAAATTATTCTTTGGCATAATATTGATCTATTTTATTTTGTTAAAGTTGTTCAATACATAACTTTATTTCGTACTATTTCTTAATTATATTTATTTCCATGATTCTATACTGTTGGATTATTATGTATTATTCCTTGATTCCATACTCCAGTATTATTTGGTTGCATATTAATCTGCACTTTTAACATTTTTATTGGAAAACTAACTGGAATGGCGCTGTAATCCAGAGATGCAGTGCGAATGGGGCCTAAGTTCAAACTCCCCCAGGGGAGGGTTGCCGTATCGGACCTGGCGCGTCCTTCTTTATTTTAGTTCGGACGGCCGTAGAGCCCAGCAGGGCATGAGTGTCTTGGACCAGCAGGTTATTCCCACATCTGTTCCAAGCTTGTACCATATTGAATTCTTGGGCTGAATTTGATGCGCATTACTCTATGTGCAAATGTGATGGAAATCAGAATTAATTTCCCAAGCATTTCTCATTTGTGGATTTACCATATGGTACCTTATCCTCGCAGTTACACCCTTTGTCTCTTTTGATTCCTGTGCAAGGGAAGTGATAGTGACGTGCTGTACGCATAAATATGAGAAAAAGTGGATTTTTTTCTGGTATTAGTTTTGTGTGATGTTGACAAAAACTGACGCGAATCAAAGGCATGCTGGTTACAATTGGAGATGGAATTTGATGCAGCTGTATTATGTTACTGAATGAACATACAGAAATTATGGCGAAATTTATATGTCCAGTTTGCAAAAGTTACAGAGAAAAAAGGCGGAAAGGGAGGTGGTGAATGGGAAAGTATAACTGAAAACGCTTTAATGTACTGTAGTACTGTTCTAACTGTGCTGGCAGGGAAAAGTTTTGGACTCTTACTGGGTTTCCCTACCTAATGCTTTTGGCATGTACAGTACTGTACATTCATGGTTGCTTGTACAGCAGTGGAAACAGTCATATATAGAGCTGGTTTGACAATTTTTCATAGTCTTGACATAACGTTATGGTAACCCATTTTCCAAATAAAAACTACGGTATATGCTCCAATAAACGCCCCGGCGTTTATTTGCAATTTGAAATTTTTTTTCCCAGGCGTTTGATAGATACCGGTGTCTTTTAGAGACCAGCGATTATTTCCAAAAGTTGTTGCTTGGTAATGTCAGGAGAAGAAAAAAAAGGGAAAACAGGAGAATGAAATTTGGGGAAAAACTTGGATTTGCCATTGTTCATTAGAAACTGAGACAGGAATGCTTCATAAAATGTGGGAGAGAAAGGAATCCTTTGTTTTATACTTAAGACGAAGGTGTGAAGGAAGGGTCAAAATGTGGGAAGGATTATTACAGGTCAAGAAAATTCCAGGAATTTTTCCTTACACCCCCCCAATAGTAGCCAGGTCTCTTCTTGGACCCAGCTACTATTGGAAGCCGGCTACTATTCACTTGTATCCCCTCTGTGACCCGGCATTTATAAGAGACTGGCCTCTATTAGATAGAAGGCGTCTATTAGAGCAAATACGGTACTCTTTTATAAACCCCCAGTAAGATAAAGATCAAGAGTTGAATCTGACCTTCGCAGTTTTGCTGAGGGGTTGGTTTGATTGCTGCATTGAGTGGGCAATGTCTTCATTGTCATCAAACTTTTAGGAAAATTTCCACAAAAGATAGCACAAATACACAAGATGCCGTAATGAGGAATTATCAATTAAGAAGCAAACTTTAGATTTTGGTTCATTGTAATTGAGAAATTGAACACTATTTATCACAGAAGCTCCCTGTGTTGGGCTTGATCCCTACCTTTGATTTTATAATCTGTGACATATCTATGCAGAAATTTGTAGCAGAAAAAATATGGAAACTAAATTTTGTGCAGTTGAACCTATCTAAGTCAAATTTATAGGGACCAGAACAAAAATCGACTTAGAGAGGTTTCAACTTATGGAGGTTTTTATTTCATGAAACAAACATTTTTGTTGCAATGAAAAGTTTTAAAAAAATTTCAGAAAATTGTAAATGATGATATTCTGTGCCTAACATTGCCCTTTAATGAGTTTACAGCTTCCTGAACTTGGAGGCAGGGGTTCATTTGCCGAACTAGTCTGTCACTTCCTTACAAGATGCATCAGATCATTTGATTTATTGATTTCCTCTTTCATATTTTAAGAAAAGAATAGCCAAAAGGCCTCAGAAAATTTGATTTACAGAGGTTTGGAAGAAAAATACTTAAGAGTTAAAAACAATTTTAATGCACTGTTTCTAAGGGAATTCACTCAGGGATTCAACTTAGGCAGGTATTTGACTTAGGGATGTATTAAGCTTAGTGAGGTTTGAATTATCTAGGTTCAACTGTACCATAAAGATGTCAAGATCTGGCTGTTTATTGAGCTGCAGAGATTTGGAAGTTGCTTGATAATTTCCTGTCAAGTGACTTTGTGATTGGGTTTACCCTTTATGCAACATTATTTTGGTTCTTTTTATGTTGACTTGAGTGACAATTTTTAAAAAAGTGCAGTATACTAATAATCAGCAGTTTTTATTCCTCTCTTTTTGAGAAATACCTTGACTTGGTGCAAGTGTTGCGCAAATGCAACGTGTTGTTTTTTTTTGAAAATCATTCTTCAGAAATTATTTCTCAACTAAACGAAATTTTTGGGTTGAAACTTTCAAGATACTATTAAATGTTGGAACAGGGCTTTTTTTTATCTAATTTTGGTGACCACGATTTTTAATTTTCGGAATTAATAGTTGAATTGAAAAAGCCTTGTTGACCTTCTTGGGCGTATTTTGATGGAAATAATGCATTTGTTCACCAACAAAGCAAGTTCACTGTATTATTTGCTTTAGAAATATGTTTTGTCGGTGGGTCTGTCAGCATGGAATGCATAAGTGCTGCTGATCATAAATATTATTCAAAAATTGGCCCTTATATGTTCTGGAAATGCTGATATACAAGCTTGAAATTGGTTTGGTTATTCAAATTCGAGGTTCAGTATTTAAATCCAATTTCACGCAGTGTCAATATAAAAAAAATATGTTGACTTTAACCAACCTCAAATAGTGGCAAGATCAAGACGAACATGACCTTAGGTGACCTTCAATTTTCTTACCGGAAATTTTAGAATTGAAAAATACGTGTCTTGGAACATTCAATTGTTTCGACGATGGATTTCAACAGACTTCGTTGAAAATGTTTTCTTTGACGCGAAACGCGTCCATCTTACTTACTATTTCCAAGGCTGACTCATTTTATATTTTTTTATAGAATCAAGTTCCATTCCAAAGGGTTCTTGTGGTTGATTACACGAGTTATAAACAAGCAACATTCTAATTTTAATTCCGCGAAATTTCACAGGAAAAAGCCAAAATAGCTCCAGATCCATGGTTCATTCCCACCAAAACGTAATTGTTCTTATTTCCAGAGTTTTTTTTCACGAGAAAACGCTTTTTCCGCGCTCCTCGAAAAGAAATTGCATTTAACGGATTGCAACATGCTTTACAAGTCTTACACCATGTAAATTGCGCAGTTCAGCTTCACGTTTCTTACGACAGACCAGAGTGTTTCCAAAACGTCATTATGAAGGTGAGTGTGTGAGCAACGCTGCAAAGAACTTTCCATGCACAGTGTTCATGTACACAAGTATGTTCCGGCGAAAACGCTGGGAATATTGTATTCATTTTTTTTAACATGCAATATGTCATGCAAGAAAATATACTGCATTTCAGAATCTATTCTTGACTAAAATACATTTAAATTCCAGTTTCACCCTTGAAGATTTGTTGTGCAGCAAATTATCATGTTTACTATGAACCTGTAATTTTTTCTAAAGTCTCTCTGGAATTACAAATTTAATTTTATGCTGCTCTTGAATGATTTGTCAATGATATAAATTATCTAAGAAAGGCCTTTTCCCTAATATACCTTTCTGTTTGGAAGAAATACTGTACTTGAATATGGAGTGCTTTGAAATTCAGATGGGCTAGTGAAACAGAAAACTTGACACCACCATTTGTTTTTGGCAGTTTCAACAGGTCTGGTAGTTTTAATAAAGGGTTGTTGGTTCATCAAAAGTGCTGAAATAATATGAACATCATGTAAAATCTGAAAAATTCCTATTCTTCTTTAAAACAATCAAAATAACTCTGAGATGCATACATTATATCCAGGCAACCTATGTAGAAGTAAATTATGGCTTTTTTGTATTGTTGTTTTTATTTTTGATTGGAGACATCTCAAAGAAACTTGAATCTTGTTGAGTTGAATTTAATTGAATTGAACCGGAAGCTTTGTTTTCTGCTTTTCAGCATTCACAAGGTTCACTCAAAATTCCCACAAATTTCACACATCCAAAACCCTCTCCCAACCCAAATCCATTCAATCACTTCAAAATGGAAAACAGAGAAGTAAGTCATGTGTGGATACTAAAAGAAAAGAAAACACTTCCCACAATGTACATCTGCACAACTGTTGTGAATGCATACACCCCCTTCCTCCCTTGATAATGAAAACAAAATATCAGTAATAAGAATTGAAACCCAATTACTGAACCCAATTTAAAGCACAAAGGTCTTCAGAATCTTGTTAGAAGGCTATTGAAGACAAAATTATCTGGCAGGAGCATATTTAAATTGGCAGTAATTTAGGCGGATGGCGTTATTAAATGGGATTTTCAATTCTATTATCATTTGGGAGGATTTATTTTATCAAAATAAATTGACAGCTGCTGAGGGTGGCGTCTTCTCTGGGGCGTTTTTATAAAAATTAACTATAATTTTTATAATATTTTATAATAATTTTATAAAAAAAAAAAAGTTGTGTTTGCAAATCACTTGAAATTTTTTGCCATAAGTTGGGGTTCTGGGATGGTTTACTGTGGTGCAGACTATGAGACAGACAAAGTATATGCAGAATAAGAGTGACTCTCCTTTTATCACACTTTTTTTTTACGGATCCCACAGCAGTAATTTTGAGCGTTCCGACCATCAACAATTTCTGAACTCAAAATATCCAGGTAAATGACAAGACTTTCGAGCCAGCCCTTGTGTGTTTTAAGATTGAAGCCTGGAAATGTTTTTCAAACCTGCGTCGCTCACGATTAGCTGAACCGCCCCTTGAAATATCGTGAGATTTCCGAAATCCCGAGTAAATATGATGCGAAAAAAACATAAAGTGATGCCGTTATATCGTTTAATAAAAATAAAGTTTAAAAAAAATAAGGCACTATGTATACAAGAGACTCACGCAACAATTTCCAGCAGCTGCAACATGGCTTTTATATCACGACCAAAGAAAACCGCAATCGTCTTCAAAAGCATTGCGCAATGAAAGCAAGCAAGGAAACCAACGGTTTGTGCCAAACGCAGTTTTTATTCTCTGCTATTTCTTATTTTGCAAACAACCCACGGGAAAGCAGTGATTCAGACAAAAGCGTATTTTATGACTTCCTTCGCAAATATTCCTTTGTTTTTTTAGCTTTTTTTTTAATTCCCCGTTTGACGCCGAAATCTGACGTAAATAAAGTTTTCAGCTGAAACTTTTCTTCAAAAGTTCTACCTCTGAAAATGAATGTTCGGTGGAGCATTTTCGATGAACACAGACCACCTTTTTGTCCGATATTTCACGTTGATTGTGTTTTCGACGTACGAGTATATAAAAGAAGCGAAATCAGATTTTTTCGCGAAGCTAAAAAAAAAAAAGCAAAGCTCCTCGGCAACTTCAATCTGCAGAAAAGTTCACAATCGTTTGTTTCTTCACAAAATGAAGTTTTCTTTTGCGCAATGAATTTTCCGCCTAAATTGCTAGAGCTCTATTCAACTCGCCGACTAGCCAGAAACAAAGATTAGAATACCGTACTTTAATTCTTATGTAAAAATAAGCACAAAGATCTGCTTTGCGAAACACGGAAAAGCAGTTTCTCGGCAGAAAAATCATTGTCGAATAAAATTCCGCTCGACCCATTTTATTTTATTGATGGTTTTGTAAAACCTTATTCATTATTTCTCATTCCTTTTTGTTTGTTTGTTTCATTTTAATGTCTTAAATTGTAACCAGAACAAGAGCGATGCTGGAAAGCATAAAAGTCATGCTAATGGACTAGATCTTGAGTAAGATTTCAAAATGGTTTTTAAAACTTTCATGTACTGTATAAATATAAGGATACATAAAAAGTTCCACAGAGAAAAAAAGAACGAAAGGGGAAGTTACTTCACTGTATTGAGAAAGATATTCTGTATGCATAAAATCAGAAAAACGTTTGTTCAAATAGATGCAGAGTTTTCTTTTTCAAATACTTTTAATTTTCTTTCCTACGCTTATGCAAAATTACTAAGACAGGTGAATATTTTCCGCGGAAACGTTGAAAACTTGATTATTCTACCGCTGGGTATCATTTCAGCCCTTGCTTCTGACTCGTTCCGGGGCATGTTTTTAATTACCGGATGCTCTTTTCCATTTCTGTGGTTTTTTTTTTAAACCAGTTTAAGATTAAAAAAAAAAATAATCAAGTCTGTCCTTGAGAAAACTCGTGATCCGAAGCCCGTGACTCGTGGTTGTCATAAGCCCACTGACAGTGACTGGCTTTGCGGTTCCTTTTGGTTGACCTTTATCGCCTTTTATGTGGAAGAAACATTGAATAATAATAAAAAAAAAACCCCTAAGTACCTTGACCGTGCGGCATGAAACCAGAGACAAAAATTATATTAAAAGTCAAAGGGTTCATTGTCAGAAACCACGGGACTCTTGCTCAATCACTTCCGCTGTTGAGCCAATTGAATGTTTTCGACATCAAAATTTACTGCATTTGGAATGGCAGCCTTTGTAGCTTCAAAATTTGAAATAAAATCAGCGGAGGAATTGATTAAGAGAATTATTGAAAACAAAAAAGCAAAGCTTTGGGTGCTGGGCAAATGGGAAACTGTGTAAAGTTAATTGCTTGTGTCCTTATCTTAAAGTTGAAAGCATGATAAAATAAATTGAGATAAATTGTGCTATCCGAATTTTTTACTTCCAAACTTTCTACATTTTCTTGGACAGCTATCTAACAAACATTTTAGGTTGCTAATCCTAACTTCTCATGGGTAAATTCTTCAAATATTTTCAAGTAACTGGGTAAAATTTGCACGAGCTCAAGTGAAACTCACTGAGTCTGGCTTTTAGCGTGCAACATATTAATATTCAGAATGAATTGTCACGAATTTCATAGATTTGTTTAAATTACCTTGATAGCAAAATCGGGAAAAATCAGAAGTCTGGAATATCTCATTTAAAACTCTCCTTTTCACATCGGCCGTCAAATGAGATTGATCCAAAAATTTATCAACCAAACCTGACCCATACATTATTATGGTCTAGCGTACTTCGGAGGTTTTGTGACGGGAAATTAAAGCTTGTGCAGATTTTTTCGAAGTTATTTTTTCATCTCTTTGTTCAGAAAGAAAATACTGTAAAATAAAATTGGAACCCACAGAGCGTGGAATGTATCTTCGGTTCGTGGGTTTCGTGGCGCGACTGCGGTTTCCTGATTTCACGAGAGACTGACATGAAAAGTGGTTTCGAATTCCTTTCAGAAAATCTTTTTGCTGGGTCTCGTACAGATTTCCTAGAATGGCAGAGAAAAAATTCGAATATCCTTTCAAGTTTAGATGACGAAATTGTTGTACTCTTCATATTGAAAAAGAAGCAAAACATGAGGTGGTTTCAGCGGGTCAGTTTTTTTTTTTTTTTTGCGTCAGACAATTAAAGGAAGAAAAATCTGCGTGGGATTTATATTCTATTGTTTTTTTTTGCATTAAATGACGCGTTATAATTTTGGGGTCAATTTTCTTTTTGCGTCAGACAACTATAGGAAGAAAAATCTGCGTGGGATTTGTATTCCATTGTATTTTTGCATTGAATGATGCGTTATAATTTGGGGGCACACATGTATGTTTCGTCTCAGAATTCAAGCATTTGCACGAATGGAAATTTTCGCGAGAAGGGTTGGAATTTGATAGTTATCGCAAAAGTCTGCGCAACAGACGATTGTTTTCACCGCCTGCGCAATGACTCTCTGCCCACAATTCGCACTTGATTCTTTCACTGGCTTCAACAATTTTTAATGTTTTTTTTAAAGAAGATAAAATTCCGTTGCCTGTGAAAAGGATAACATTTTCAGGGTCATGACCATCAGACATGAATCCTGGCTTTTTATAAATTTTTAAAAGAGATTTTCAGGAATGAGGTAAGCATTCGTATTTGGAACAGTTGAACACTTGAAATTGTAAATTTCTTGAAGTTCTGTGCTATAACTTTCATTATTTAAGGCACAGAACAATCAAATATATTTCAGCCCTAAAAATAGACTACCATATTAATTTCGTGCTCAACACTGATAATTATTTGTCATATAAACAATATTGCTGTAGAACTGGAGGAGCTGATGCACAGTGTGGGTACAATAACTCAAGTGTCCTGATGATAGACAAGCAAGAAAATGTTGTATGCTGAATAATATTATTGATAAGAGGTCAGATCCTTTCTACCCATTTTTGTAAAATCGTCTGCGGTTTATTCAGCTGGAAATCATAAAAAATGATTCAATGAAGGCCCACAATGATTTGTGCACTTGAAAATACTACTAAAATGTACAGGTTGTGAAAGCTGCGTTTCAGGAGCTTGCATAGAAAAATTTAATCGCGAGATCAAGTAAAATGAAATACGATTAATAGGGTTACCTTGTTGAGGTTCCATTAAAAAAATACTGAGAAAATAGTCTCTCCAGAAATGAATATTTTGAAAGTTTATGAGTGACCAATTACTACGCATCCCTTTTATGGTGTTATTTAGCTGTCATTGTGTCTTCCTGCATAAATCCCCTCCACTGAAATCCCTTTAGTTTACTTTACTTATTTTTCAAAGGAGTTTTTTCCTGTGTTCAATTTTAGCTTCATATATGTCTGATACATTGCCAAGGGTGTTAAAAAAAGTTAATACAGTACATTTCTTCCTAAAGATCCTGTTCAAGTTCTTCCTTTTGTAGATTTTCAGGACTGTAAATATTGGTAGACCTCAAAGGGATTTCTAATACAGGCTAAGGCTAGCCCGACACATAGCAGCATGTGTGAAGACTGACAAGCAATCCCAGCAGGCAACACACATGCACAGACCTCACGGTGATGGCCCAGAGTTTTTTTTCCCCCTTCAGATCCATGGGTGAAAACCATGCCCTGAAGCTAGACAGTAGAGAAACCCTGAGGTTGCAAGTGATTAATCAAAATGCTGGCTATATATATTTATATATATGAAGGCGCGTTCCTTCCTGCAATTCCTATGGAGTGCGCGCGCGCGGGATGCATTAAGATGGAACCACGTGTACCTGCGTGCTAACGATGTTGAGAGTTCTGCATGTGCCTGTCTGTGACGCTCGGAGAGAGCCGCTGCTTTCCATCCAAACGGAGAGAGGGAGAGAGAGATCTATGTATACTGTGGCCTAGAGTCGACATGGTTCGCGGGTGGATCGTATGCCGCTTTATACACTGACTCGAAGGTGTCCGCTGCGGACGCATGCAACCACCGGCCCATTTGTGAAGCCGAGTGGAATAAGCTCCCATTGCTCGTTATATTCTCCTGTCTCCCTACCTTCCTCCGTTATTCTTTCCACTCAATTCTGCTGCTGCTTCTTCTCTTAGTTCTTTATTTATACCCTGGCTGCGCGTCGATGATGCGAAAGGACGCATGTGAAAATAATCGAACGCTCGCTTATGTTTCCCACCGCTTCGTCAGTCCGGGTTCGACCTTTGGATTGGGTGGACGAGTTGAACGGTGTGGGAAGCTATGTTGCATTATGTGTCGTCTGGGAACTTAGAGTGGTTCTTCATGATGTGTTGCGCAAGAGCGTGTGTAATGTGATGGAGCAAGAGGAAAGCTCTGCGTTTTGTGAGTGTAATGCACCTGTTAGCTTTGTGCATAATCAACACAGCGAGGATTAGCCTGGCTCGCGAACGGAAGAGCGCTCCTTATAGAATAACGGCGTGCGTTCAAAACAGCGAAAGGAGTGCGTTACTGTGCGAAACAATGCTCTTGTGGATGAATTCAGGTTGGGTTTCGACCATGCGGTGAATATTTTCCCGATTAAGAAATACGTGCGTGTAATAAATTTTTTTTCGGGTATGTTAGTTCCTCTATCCACCAAAAGCACTTGAATTATTAAGAGAACTTGACGCTAGAGCCTGTGTTCATTTTCTGCCTTAATTGCTCCAGTCCTAAGAGCTAATTTTTTTTAACGCCAGTTGGTATATTAAAGTAACTTGCGAAAGCAAAAGAGGAAAAGGTCATTCAATGCATTTAAAAAAATACATTTTCGTCTTTTCACTACAAGTTCTTCAAATTGTATGTGAAATACTGAGAAACCCTCAGACCACCTTCAAGCGCATCTCAATATATATGCATGAGTGTATAATGAAGCATCCATTACATTTATGTTACAAACACAATTTAACATGAAAAGAACGAAACTTGCTCGAAGAAAGTATTTTTCCTCTTGAATAAAATGACAGAAGCAAGTTGAACCGTTTTTGAATCCCCTAAATCCGTGTGCATTTCTTATGAATGCGCGCTATTCTTGAATCGCGCTCAATTGCTCTGCTGGTACCCAACAATGCCTCTCGTCTTCAAGTAACAAAAAACAACAATAGTCCGTGTCTCCTTTTGCTTGAATGATCATCTAATTACTTTGATTACGAGCAGTTTTTGCATCAGTACTGTACAAGTTCGTCGACCCGTTGTTTGCCAAACAGACGAGTCATGCGTGCTAGCGACCTTGCAGAGGGCTATACTAGCTGTATTTTCGATTATGTTAGTGTCTGGGTGGGAGGAGTGAACGGCCCTGACTTTTTCTCGCGTTTCTGATCCCGAAAAGCGTGGACTGTGATTTTTATGTATACAGTACTGTATATTGCTGTAGACGCATGCGGGGTTTCAAATCTTGACCTTCCACTCTGAATTACTTGCTTGGGGTCATTTCAAATTAACATATTCAATTTAATTTGAGTGAGTGGAATAAGGTCGAGTTTGATTTACACAAGGAAACTACTATAGATTATATAATGCATTCCTGCTACATGTGTAAATGATGACTTTGACCAAGACCTTTCTTCACTCTTTACAAGTGGTACAATAAAAATATTTCCGACAATGATTCACAGTGGGAAATTCCTTCCATACTGTGAATGTATGAACTTGCAATTCTAAAACGTTTGCGTACAGTATAATTTCGCTACCTTGACATCTCTTGGACTTGAGAAAAAACGCTTCCACGTTTAATGTAAAATTCCTAATTGTGAATGTACACTATAGGAAACATTTGGGAGAGGATGCATCAGTGACCTTCAAAAATGTTGTACAACAAAAATGCGTTATAACAAGGTTTTCTTCTATGTATATTCTACGGATTTGAAGGTGATTTACTGTACTTGGATATTGCGTTCAATAAAATGATTTATTCACATCTGCTTTCATTTTAATAATTTTCATGAATTGTCCATGGCCCCATGAATAATTATAACGAACTCCGACCATTAATGTCTGCAACTGGAAAAAATCGCACGATATTTCTCATGAATACCTATGATACAAAACTGCTGGGAAATAAATTATGCTGCTGCTAGAAAAACATGGCAAATACTATCGATTCGTTTGTGGACACTGCAATCGTTCGTTGGCTGTATTTGCCATCGTTATCACCACATTACTCCATATTTTTTTTTATTTTTATTTGCATTTCCTAAAAATACATGTTCAAAAGTAGAAGCTTTTCTGTTGTTACTGAAGTTATCGGATTTTAACTACAGTGCTTGATTTTGTTAATGAATCTGTCTTGAGTAACGTGCAGTACAGTACAGTACTTTGGTAATCATCATAAAGTGCAGAAGCATGTTGCTCGTGGAAGCCGCATATTCCGCTACAACGGAGTTGAATTACCGTGGATAATTGCTACATTTTGTCTATTAATTTTTTCAAGTACCGCGTTTTCCTTTAAAATTTAAATAAGTATGAAAGGGTTTTGCTCATAATTATTATCGAGTATTGTCTGTCTGTCTGTCTGTCTGTCCGTCAGTGCACTTCATGCGACGTATTTATTCAAGTTATCAGGTGGTAGGAGAATATAAACAGTATTTTCTCATGAACCAAAACTCCCAGGAGATATTCTGGGTTCTCTCACTTTTCTCCTTGCTCAGTAAATGGTGATTGAAGTTGTTATTGGGGGAAAGATGTTTTTTGCTGGGTTTATCTTGTATTCTCGTGTGAATTCTGCGCCTGTGTACTTCATTTATTATGGGGGTGTTTGAAATATAGGTGTAAAGTTTACTTTCTAAACCCTGGATTTATGAATAAAATGAGCCATGGCACAGTTTTCCTGCACAATTAATTATTGATGAACGTCCTGCTTGAAAATAAGCCCCTTTTGATATTGCTCAATTAGCACATACAGTATTTGAAGCTTGTAATTCGAAAATGCTTGAGACCTTCTAGATGAATTGAACTGCTGCCATGGACAAATAATGCGTTCATAGTAAGTGGAATCTAATTCATTTTCCAGAACAAGAAATTTGTGTGCTTCTCTGTTTATGGGATTTTACATATACTGTACTGTATGTCCTTAAAATTGTTGCTAATTTTTTGCCTATTCCACGTTTTTTCATGACAGAAGTGCAGGTTAAGTTTGGTTTTCCTCCTCTGTACCATTATTTTTTCTATTTTTAAAGTAAGAGTTGTTGGAAATTGTTGGAAAACGTTTTTAAAATCTTTCAGTCAAAGATGAGAAGTGATTACACGTTGTCGCATTGGATTCTATGGGACGATGTGATGAAATATGAAAATGTTCTGAATTATAGAGACAGGATGAGAATCTTGGGGCCCCACTGAATGTTCAGTTTCAAGCTTCCAGTCATCTGATATTGTTTTGATCATAAGCTTATGTAAGATATGGTACCTTATGTTCCAACATTTTTCTTGACCTTCAAAGGCCTTAAATCGATGGAATGGAATGTTATCTTTGGTTTGAGGAAAATCTTGAGTACCACAAAAGGCACCCATGTACCAAAGGTTGATAAGCACTAGTCTGTAGTGGATAAGATGGTGTTGTTGGGCTAGGATTGAATAAGGTAAAAAAAAATTTAAGAAGAACAATGAAATACCGATGCAGCAGTTATGCAGCCAGGTACCTCTTAGAGAGGGCCCTTCAAAACAATTTAACGTCTGCAGTGTTAACTGAGGATCCTATAGGGGTTTGGGGGAACTTTATTATCGTTGTGTAAGGTGTCTGTGGCACCAACTTTTAGCAGGTTTTCCTTGGCATGGAAAAAAAATTAGGGTGCAGTGAAACGGTCGCAGAGGTACCCGGTTCAATCCTACCCCTTGGCACAATTTTTTTTTTAGAAAATGTTTCCTATTTTGATTTGAACTTCCTCCAGCCAAAAAAATTCCAAATTTGTAGAAATGCATTGTGCATCCAAGAAAAACTTTAAAATTGAAATTGCTCCAAAAATATTATGAGTTAAACTTGAAAGTCCAAAAATTTTTTGTTTTCCAACCTTCTCAATATAAAAATTCACCATATGATTTCTGCTCAACGAAACTCTACCTTTTTTATAGGGTGGATGCGCAATGAAGTTCTGCACATTTCCCCATTTCAAAGTTTGAAAAATTCCAAAAATTGACTGAGATATAAAAAAATTCAGACCTTTTTCAAAAAATTGAGTGAAAATGGGAAAAATTCCTTTTTAGATCTCAATTTTTAACTGATCAAATTGAAAACCCCATTTCATTGCAAATACAGCTGCACAAAATTTTCAATTCAGCAAAATAAAAAAAATCAATTTTTAAGTTCTTCCAGCCAAAAAAATTCCAAATTTCCAGAATTTCACTCAGCATGTAATGATGATTTCAAATGTATGTTATGTACGTACGTACGTATGTATGTATGTATGTATGTATGTATGTATATTTTGCTACATTGGGGCACTAACATAGAAGAACAGTGCAATGTTATGTCTATAATGTGATACAGCAATTCTTTTTTCAAATATAATATATTAAAATTTGAATTCCCAAGTTCAATTAGGGTGCAATTAGTAGTAGAGCATCTGCACTGCAGATGCTCTACTACTAGATATTCTTCAGAGAACAAAGTTGGATCAAACACTAACTCAGTGGGCCAAGGATTAAAAAAATTGAATCAGAACAAAGTACGACAGTTTTGAGTACCACAAAAGGCACCCATCCACCAGAGGTTGATAAGCACTAGTCAATCTGTAGTGGATAAGATGGTGTTGTTGGGCTGGGATTGACAAAGGTAAAAAAAATGTAGGAAAAATAATGAAATACCAATGCAGCCATTATGCAACCAGTTATCTCTTAGAGCGTGAGTGGACTTCTTGCCGGAGCTCACATATGAGCTGCCAAATTTATGCTGCTCCCCCTTCCCCCTGCCTTACTCCCCATGCAGCTGCTCTTGTGCACATGCTTGAGCAACTTCAGAAAGTGGAGCCAGGCTCTTTTGGGAAGAAACAGTGTAGGATTCACCCTGCACTCATTGCACTATTAAAACTTGCAATAAAATGAGAAAATTGCATAATGATGCAAAATATTATCAAACTTTCAAAACTATTTCATATGTGTTAAAACACCTTATGCATTAAGAATGCAACTATTTGGATTTCTAAGAAAGCTTGCATCACAAATAATTGTCCAGTATAGAGTGCATAAATCATAAAATATTGCCTTGTTGGATTTTTTAACCATACAGTTCCAAAAACTAGTTTGGAATAATTCTCCTTCATGTGAATTCCAATTAACTGTATGTATATGAATTTGAGGTGGCTAGTTGAGAATTTTATTGTGGTGCTGCTGATTAGTAGTAATATGTTTTTTGAATGCTGCTTGCATTGCATGATGCATGTGAAGTGTCTTTAAATTATGAAATTTGTGCTCAGCACCAGGAATGATCCAAGATATCAAATCACTTGTGGGATCCTTGAGCATGGATTAACTGTGGAAGGTGTCTATATATAGCAATTAATTCTTGCCCAAAAGGATTGCAAATTAGAGCCCATGGTAGTTAGGAAATGGGATAAATTTGTGAATTGAAAAATATCATTTATTCTGATGCCCTGCATTGAAACGTTTTTTCATGTTGTTGAAGATTTTTTCTTTTTTACTTAATGGTAGTTTTTGAATGTGTAAAAGTGGTAAACATATAATAATGATTCATGTGCCTGTGGTGCAATGCTGAAATGAGTTCAGGCAGCAAATAGCACTGTATAGCAAGGGTGTGATTGTGTGAATAACTTTCAAATAGATGCACTTGAGAAACATTTAGGCAAGAAAAAGGTAGACATCTTTTGAAATACCTGAGGTGCTTCAGAAATGTTGCTTTGTGCAAAACTTGGTCCCAGGTTGTTGCACTGGGTGCTAATTTGGCAAGGATGGCGGTTAGGGACTTGATCGTCCTCTTGCATGCTCTGTTGCCTTTGGGATGATATGGTTGTGCAATGTGCACTTCCATGTGATTTGCTGTTGTAAACAGTTTGAATGCTGCGGATGAGAAGACCGCTGCACCATTGGAGTGTATGATCTTGAAGGATCCTAATTGCGCAAAGACGTCCGCAATGAAGCTGCACAGCACATTGGCTGTGGCTCTTTTGACTGGTTCTGCCACCGCTCTTTTTGTGTAGTAGTCCATGGCCACCAGGGCATATCTGTTCCCTGCTTGTGATGGCAGGAATGGCCCCCAGAAGTCTACCCCCAGTCAATCATGCTTGTCTGTTGATGAAATGGCTTCTAGATGTGTTCCGATTGTGGCTGTTGCTGGGTTGAACGTGAAACATTTTTTGCATTCTGCTACCCTTTTGAAGATCTGCGCTCGCATTTCTGGCCAGGTGTATTGCTGGCATAGTTGGTGGAATGTTTGTTTTCAACTTGGGTGCCCCATTTCAATGTAGTATTTGTCGATAATTTGTTGGCGTTCAGCTTCATCTGGTACCTCTCTAAGTTGAATGGTGTTGAGCCGGATATATGGCTGAGGGCGTCTGGCCCTGTGAGAGTTTTGCCCGGCCTGTGTACCAGGGTGTAGTCAAAGGATTCGAGCTTCAGCTTAAGGCTGATGAGGCGCGTATTGGACAGTTTGCCAAATAGGGCCTTATGATCTGTGATCAGTTTGAAGTGGCAATGCTCCACGTAATGTCGGAACTTTTTGGTCATTGCCCAGACCGCTGCGAGCAGCTCTTGCTGCATATTGGAGTAGCACGTTTCTAGTGAGAACCCTACTGGCATATTCCATGATGTGGGGCTGTCCCTCTGGATCAATTTGGACAAGAATTGCCCCTATTGCAGATGCAGACGCATCACAATGAATTTCTGTGTCCCATGCTGCTGGGTCAAAACATTCAAGCTGGGCGGCATTAGCTATTCCTGTTTTTAGTGCTTCAAAGGCTTTGGTGGCTTCTGGTGACCACACAATGGCAGTTGCTGGTTTGACCAGAATTGTTAGTCTCAGCACTTTTTTGAGCTGTGCAAAATTAGTTGGCACATGCACTCGCAGGTAGGTGGCAAGTCCTAGAAATTGTTGCATTTGGCGCATTGTTGCCGGTTGTGGGAAGGCTTGAACCGCTTTTAGATGCTCTTCTGCTGGGCGTGTGCCCGTTTTGTCAACAATGTGGCCAAGGAAGGTTATGGACTCTGCCAGGAATTTGGATTTGAGGAAATTGATTGATGCTCCTGCAGCTGCAAGCGTATTGAGAACCTGAGCAAGGTTGTCTAGCACGGTTTCGAATGTGTTGCCAAACACGATGATGTCATCTATGTAGACCAAGCATTTGGTGTATAGGTGAGGATGGAAGAGCGTCTCCATGGTCCATTGAAAAATTGCGGGCCCTGTTTTGAGCCTGTACAGCAGGACCATGTATTGCATTTGCCCCGTGTAGGTGGAGAATGCGGTTTTGTGGCGGTCGCCATGCGCAATGGGGATGTGATGGTATCCCAAGTGCAGGTCTAAGCAGCAGAAGTAGGCATTTTGTTGCCCCAATGCATCAAGTATGTCTTGGATGACTAGCATTGGATAGTTGTCCGCCAGCAATACCTTGTTGATTTCCCAGTAGTCCTCCACCAGGCGCCATCGCTTGATAGCAGGGGCGTTTGGGTCATCATCTTTTGGCGTAAGAAAGGCCAGTGAGTTCACCTTAGACTGTGCTGGTTCGATGATACCCACTTGGGTGTAGTTGTTGATTATAGGTTGGAACGCGGGCCGCTGATTGTGCAAGAGCCTGATGCATCGGCTTGGTTTGGGATCTTCCCCGTTGGTGGGGAGTGATGCAACATGTTGCAGGAAAAGCCTGTGTTTGCTGCTCCATTGGAAAATATGTTGGGCATAGTGCCGTAGGAGAGCCATGACCTCCTGTTGCTCTGTTGGCGTGCCATGGACGAACATAATGCCCTCGCCGATCGGCACTTTAGGGGCTTTGTTGATGGGTTTGATTTGTTGGAACCCTGAGAATACGCGCTGGCCATCGAGAGTGATGCAGAATGGGAGATTCTTAAGGGTATTGAGCCCGAGAATAATGGGATAGTGCGCGTTGGAGAGGAGCAAGAAGGTGGCTTTGTACGCGGCTGATCCAAGTGTAAAAACAGTACTTACTGCGTGACTGACATTCATTGAGTCATGGAGAACCGCTGCAGAGATCCTTGCTTTGGTCGGGTGTGGTGATAGGCTGACTTCTTCCACTACGTCCGTAGCCATGAACAATTTGGTTGCCCTGGTGTCAATCAGGGCAGTGACCTGCTTGTCCTTTATCGTTATGATGATGGTGAGGCTGTCGTTGTTGGGCATGGGGATCAAGCTGAGGACAGCCGTCACTGCCCGATCTTCCCGTTTCCCGGACATGTGGCTGCGGTATGTCCTGTATTGCCACATTGGACACATTTAGTGGGTTGAATCAATTGCGCAGGGGCTGGTGTATTCACCTGATTCGCCGGGTTGTTCTGGCATTCATCAGATGAGTGAGCAACCATGCGCCCCGGGTGGTAGGAACAGCTTTGCAGCGGACGTCCATTAGCTGTTGTTGACAGCATGGAGGAGTGTGAGCTGGTTCTGGACATAGTGCACTTGGCGGTGCTGTGGAAGACGTACCGTTGATGGTTTTCACAGTAGTACTTTGTAACACCCAATGCTGTCGTTTTGTTTAGCTGTCTGGCTGGGGATTGTGGCATTGTTGTTGCCGCCGGTTTGGGCGTGGGTGGGTGCATCTGCCTGTATTCGTCGGCAAGTGCCAAGCATTTGTCCCATGTGAGTGACCGATTGGCTGTTGCCCTTGCATGGATCTGGGCGTGTAGCCCACCTGTCATGATTGACATGAATTGTCCAATGAGAGCCCACGTGATTGCCATTTTGTGTTGCGCAAGCTCATTTGCCGGTAGGGCAAGATATCGAAGGTACTTGTCCCGTAGGCACGTTCCGAATTGCAAGTACAATTCATTGGTGGATGGTCAGAGTTGCTGGAACCGGGTGAAATGTTCAAAAGGCAATAGCCCAAACCTTGCTTTCAGCTTCTCTGCGATGACCTTGTACTCCTCAAACCCCTGGTCGTACAGCAGCTGTGTTGCTTCAGCTACCTTGGGTTGGGAGTGTCCAATCAAGCAGTCAACTTTGGTGAAATTTGGCATTCCGTAGTGCTTGAATGCTGTTTTGAGTCGGCGCAGGTATAGCTCGATACTTTCATTTGGTGACTGGTGGGGGTAATCCCCGAGTCTGCACAATAGGGATCTTGCAAGGAGTTTGGTGGCGCCGGGTCCTGCATGGAAATCGGGTGGGGAGTTAAGTACCACATTGAGAGGCGTAGCCCCTTTGGCCTGAAGTGCAATGACTAGTTTGTTGCGTGGCACTTTGTTGGCGTTTGGGATGCCATTTGCTATTGCGTAAATGCGGATTGCGTTCAGCATGAGGCTGTTCCATGGGTTGGCTATCGCCCATGCTTGCAAGGACGCCACTGGTTGCGGCAACGCGTTCACGTTTGAAGGCCCTGGTTGTGGCTCAGATTTGCTGCGGTCACTATTCATCTTTGTGGGTTGTCATTGGTTGTCTGCTGAGCCCCCAGTAAGAGTTACCCTGACGTAACTATAAGTCCTCACTAGATTAAGGGAGAACTTGGAATGACTTGGACACAAAATCCCTCGATTTTGTTTCTATGTGAACTCGGTAAAAGGAATTCAATGGTAAATATTACGATGAAATTTCTGATAGAACATGGAAGTAAGTTTTTTAGGAAGTTGGTGTGCCGTGAAGCGGATTTATAAATTTCCGCTGGACTGTGCAGTAGTTCAGAAAAATCTCCGGCATCTTGATGTTTACTGGCGCAGACCATGACATTTTTAACAGGCATCGAAGGACGCTCTGTGTAAGGTTGATAAGTGTATGATGTTTATTAATAGTCGGGATAAAGGGTGAAAACTGGGTCTATTGAGCTTTAGCAATGCCAGTGAAACGCACTGTGCGCGTCCATGCGCGCAGCCATTATTTTACCCCTGCTGCCCTCTATCTGTTCTTTGCTTTCCTACAGTTTCAGTTTGCTTAAAGGAGAGAGTGATGGGTTCAGGGAGTGAGGGGCTGGGGGGGGGGGGGCGCACTAGCTCACATTTAGGCAGCTCACATGTGAGCTCCGGCGAGAAGTCCGTCCACCTTTGAACCCATAATGCTGCAGTCGTGTCATTAGCACTTGCTTTAATGTGGCCCTGCATCAAGATACATCAGTACTTCTATGATGTGGATCTATACTTCTTCAAATCAAATTGTCAAACAGTCCTCACAACCAGTCAAGTTGAGCTCCATTCTGTATCAATTATCAAACCACAATTCAGGAAGGTTTGTACTTTCAAATATGATCAGTGCATGCATCTATGGTTAAAATTTTGTAACATTTGAATGACAAAAAAGTGGACTCCTTTCTACTGTGTAGAAGTTGTCCTGTGACACCACTTATTCCAGTGTGAAAAATGTTACTATAGATGTGGTGTTGCAGTAGCCCTGTCACACCACTCACTGCACTGTAAACTCAAACCCTCAAGTCTGTCACTAGTGAAAGGAGAGAGTGATGAGAATAGGGAGTGAGGGGATGGGGGTGCAGTGGTAAGGAATTTTGCTGCCAGTACAGTAGTTCTGCTCCAGGGAGAAACTACACCAAGGAAGTCTATACAGGTCCACATGAAGTCAAGAGTCCCCTCCCTGATGCTCCGGAGTAGCAGGCAGGGCGTACTCCCCCTGCAGGAGGATTAGTCCACATCCGCAGAGGCTTTTTGGCAGTGAGCACTTACACAGTGGTTTCTTCCACAGAATTAAGAGGAAAGTTGATTCCACAGTGATTCTTGAAGCGGCATTTACTTTGGCAAAAATAATGAAGTCTGCAAAAATCTATTTCCACAGGAGGCCATGCAGCTATGGTCCTAGGAATGGTTTCCAACTAGTTTATCCCACATTGTCCAACCCAAAAGGATTAAACCGTCTAATCCTTCCCCAGGAGGCTGAGAGGGGTCCGTTTTTTTGCCGTTCATTCTCTAATTACCAGGTACATTGGTAACCATGCTCTGTTTTTTTGGGACCTTGCATTTATACTTCTGAAATATTATATTGTCATCAATATTTTCTTATGGCATGTTTGTATAACACTTCCTTCAGCCCCTGACTGTAATGATTTGTTCATGATCCACTTCCAATTCCATGTATTTATATACAGAAGGTACACGAGTACAACACAAAAAATGTTAATTTTCCTCTTCATTAACCAGGAGTTCCATTTAAATTATATTTCTCAAATGGTGGAACTGGGGCAAGGTCAAGGCAATTTGTTTTTACACTAATCAAAGCAGACGTGTGCTGAAGATATGTTCTCATGTTTTGCAGATAAATAACCAAACTTTATTCCTCATAAGTTGAAGTATTCAAAGAATTGGTGAACTTTGTATTTAGGCTAATTTAGTATTCCTTATACAAACCTGAGACTTGGATAAAAATCATGGTACCCGTTTCAAAAATACCCTTTAAATTCACGCACAATTTCAAGGGTCTTGTGCCATGGCGCCTGGCGCGCATTCCTGAGACTGGTGCCCAAATCCCCTTTCTTCTTGAATGGTCCAACCAGCTTAATCCATTTACTGACCACAATGGAAAATAAGCTAATAGGAAACCATTCCAGACACCTGGAGCTATCCCACTTGGGGGGAGCCACGCGCAAGACAATGCCCTCATAAATGTTGCTAAGAACAACACATGGAATGTTATCAGCGGCATCCATGTGTGGCAGGGGTGGGGGGCAGTTAGGTAAGGTCAGGTCATGTTTGTTAAAATATTTCATTTTTATATTGACATCTGTTCATTGAAAATATTCTAACTAACATAACCTGACCTAACCTATCTTTACCTAACCACCCCCCAAAGTCAGTTTTAACAGAATCACAATAAATAACAGTGCAATAATGATCCCAGTGTCAATTCACATTTCAATTTGAAAGCTGTAAGAGGTTTTTAATGCATTGATTCTAAGGGGATTCAGACAGGGACTTGAAAAAAATTTGACTTATGAAGGAATTTGACTTAGCAATGTTCAACTTATTGAGATTTACCTGTACCATGCTTTAGCACCTCATAATAAACTTGGCACACATTTTTTTGCTATCATGCTGGTCTATAACAATGCCTCCTGTGAAAATGTATTTTGGCAGAATTTAAAATTTGTTTGCCAGAGTAAATGCCGCTTCAAGAATCACCATGGAATTGGCTCTCCTCCGAATTTTGTTGAAAGAACTACTGCATGCGTTCACCATGGAACTTCACTCCACGGATTTGAATAGACCCGCCGGACGACATAGCACACACTGGAGTGCATCCTGCCTAGGCAGGGTGTACTCCTGGAGTACGATTTTGGGGGAGTACACTGTACTGTCCACACTGGTGTGGCAGGCAGGGCGTACTGTACCCTCAATTTGGACTCTAGAGTCCAAATTGAGGGTAGAGTACGCCCTGCCTGCCACACCGGCGCTTGCCTCCTATCGCCCTACTGATTTCCTGATAAGCTCACTGGTTCCAGGTGGTTTGCGGCTTCGCCTATAGTTACAGAAACACCTCCTAGATGTCGCTCTTGCGTTCCGGCGCAGTGCCTTGCTCTAGGGTGGAAGAGTGAGATCTATACTGCCTGAGATTGTTACGGTCGTGTTGTGCAAGCTGCCTACCTCATGTTCCACTGATGAGTCTTTTTGGCTAGTTGATTTTCAAGCAACGCGCGTTCACCCGGAATTGCCGCGCCTTGAATGAGAGGAAGGTAAGGAATGGAGTTTATAGTGAAAATTCGTGATTCCCCAAATCAGCGGCGTGGAGATTCGGATTTGTCTTCAACTCTGATGAATTTACCTTGTGACGTCCGTCAGGAAGGTCCTGTAAATGCCGATGAACGATTCCTCGCGTGCATCCATCCAACTGAAGGTATATAGGCAGCATACTCCTTTTATGCAGGTACTTGTATGCTTATGGAACGTAATTTTTTCAACAATTGATGTTTGTTTATTAGGAAGCGAGCTTCGAACATCTTTACGCGGGCACGGTCTTGTTGGAAAGTTGGAAGATATACCGCTCGGTCACGCAGGCGTTATATTCCAGCAGAAAGACGTGCGCATGAAGGTTGCTGAAGCATCCCATGGGAGGATTTTGTCATGGGGATGGAACGATCATGCTCAGCCTGATGGAGTTCTTGGCGCTGTAAAAGATTTTCTCGATGTTGCCATGCTGGTAATTTTCGTATTTGTTCATTATATTTCTGAGTAATTGCGTTGTTCGATTGAGCATATTAGCTAGGTTCAGAATTATACACATCGAGTACCACATCGAAATTGAAGAAAGATCAGCATGCAAGATACATTTGTGTCTTTGTCATGAAATTTCTTTTTGACTGACGTGTAATTTTTTTTTTTTCAGGTTCACCATTGCGAAATGGACTGCTGACAGTCTTCTATATAGATGTAGTGTGACCCACATGCGCATTTTCCTTTGCCTATTCTACATGTTTTTGCCACAATAAAATCTCATCACTGAGCTCTTGTAGAAATGTTATGTTTTCTTGCTATGATCTCAAGTGCAGGTACCATCATGTGTGCAGCAAGTCCTCACAAGTTCCATAGAACTTGGTGTATGTGATCTGTCCAAAAAGCATTTCACATGTACTGTGTCCCTGGTGTTAATTTACAATTGCTGATATTTCTCCTGCCTCCGAGAGGGACTAACCTCAATTGAAACTTGGCTTTTGGGAAATGATGCATGGGAACTGGAAGGTCATGTGGTATACAATTGTGGAGTATATAAAGTGTCAATTGTAAATCTCGCTAGGCATAGGCTGCGTACATCTGTGTACGATCGACCTAAAGGAAGAACTAGACAATCTGGCATCTATGGTTATTTCAATCCGTTCTTTTGATAGTGCTTCGCCGGAGGAACCACGGAAACGATGTACAGTACAGTATTTGGTCGTAACCAAAGAAACAGGTATAGGCAGCGACATCTTGATGATCGGGACTTTCCGTAAGCGTTTGTTGTTCTGTCCCACATTCGTTGAATATGGTGTATCACATTCTTCTGCTAGAGGCAGCAGCCATTTTATGTTCGTAGAGTTGAAACGAAGTTGCCGAAAACGGCGTCGGTTGCGTCGTTTATGAAATTGACAAGTCTTTGCGTTAACTTGATTTTTGTGAGGCGAAGAGAAATCGCGATCAAGTGTTGGAAGAACAGGAATTCAAGTGGTCGGTGAATGCATTTCTCCGGTGCATACATGTGGCGCCTCCTCGTAGTTGCGTGATGTCCGGCGTGACTTTATAGAGCCATGGGCCTAGCTTCCACTACAGTTTTGGACGTGTTCTTTAAAAAATGTGCTTCGGAAGAAACTATTGCCCTTCTTTCATTTTAGTTAGATATTTTCTCTGAACAGATTGGATAGACTGAACAGTCTATTTTCGTTATACTGTTTGTGCCACATACTGAGGAAACATCGCGTATGTACATCTCACTGGTCTCGAAAAGGTCTATTGAAACTTTATTGGAGTCATCGGAGCGTTCGGGGTGTCAATCTGAAACATCGCCGCTGTGAAGGTGCGAGAGTGCTAAATATGTGAACCGCGCCGACTCAATTTGTGCGTCACGTGTTTCCCGCCTTATTCGAAAGCATGCATCCTGTGAAGCATTAATCCATCCCACGGTTTACCGGCTATCTCTAGTGCTTGTTTTATCATGCCTTAAGGATTCGTTTCTGGCAACTTACTATTCCGTGGCGAACGTGGTACCAATGTTCGAAGCTTAGTATTCCAGGAATGCGGGTGCGTTTCTTGATTTCATTGCGGGAATGAGTGTCTCGCCGTGAAGCCATGAGAGTGTGGCAGATATGCAAGAGAACATTTTGAACCGTGGGAAAGTGCTCAGTATGTCGGGAACAGGGCCCATTGCTACAAAATCCGGTGCATTGGGTGAATCTGGCTCTGTTGGGGAAAACTCGATGGGCGTTGAACCTAAGTCAGAGCGCGTGATGGATGAACCACCGCCTCGCGACGAGCCGATCATGGAACCCGTAAATGGGATCGTACAGCCACCCGTGATCCCACCGTCACACCGGAAAGGACGTATGACTACGCAGCTCAAGTACCTTCAAAACACCGTTCTAAAAGCCATTCACAAACACCAGTTTGCGTGGCCTTTTACTACTCCCGTTGATGCCGTGAAGCTAAATTTACCGGTTTGTATTCACATTTCACAAGTTTCATGCTTCCGTTTCTTGAATTGTTTGTCTTCATCAGGATTACCATAAGATCATAAAGCATCCCATGGATTTGACGACCATCAAGAAACGACTCGAAAACAATTACTACTGGAGTGCGAAAGAGTGTATTCAAGATTTTAACTCCATGTTCACAAATTGTTACGTGTACAATAAGCCCGGCGAGGACGTCGTTCTCATGGCGCAAACTTTGGAGAAGTTATTCCTTACCAAAGTTGCCCAGATGCCGAAAGAAGAAATAGAAATCAATGATCCCAATTCTGGTCGTGGTCGAGGGACCAAGAAGGGTAGAGGTATCAAACGACCGCCACCTGTTTCCTCAACGACAACAGTTGGAATATCTCCATCGCGTCCTCCGTCCAGTATTCCATCGGGCTCTTCACTTCTGCCTGGAACGCCTCGCGTCGCGATGGTAATGTCTCCGTTCGTCAATGCTTTTCTTATCGTGTGATTCATTCCTGCGTTTTCATTCGTGAAGGATGGTTCACCGGGTTCCTCTGGTACGTTGGTTGCCAGTAATGCATTAGGGGGAGATGGGCATCTAGGTCCTGCAAAATTGAAAAAAGGTGTGAAACGAAAGGCAGATACGACCACTCCAATCGTTGCCAGTGCACCTTTTGATCCTACGTACACTCCCTCTGCGGAGCCAAAAGCACCAAAGATCTCAACGCGCCGGGAATCTGGTCGGCAATCAAAAAAGGTACTGCATGGATCAGATTTTCGGATTTTTACGGAGAGTACTTCACAATATGATCTTCCGTTTTTTAGACGGAATCCGGTTCACCGCGTCGAAAGTTGACAAATGGGCTCAAGATGTGCGGTGAAATACTAAAGGAACTTTTTTCCAAGAAGCATGCTGGTTATGCGTGGCCATTTTACAAACCAGTGGATGCGAATCTCCTTGGATTACATGATTACCATGATATAATCAAGACTCCAATGGATCTTAGCACAGTGAAGGTACAGTAATATCTATTCCCCTTTTTATTCTTAGTTTTCAAACCCTTCACTCGTGCAGGCAAAGCTTGATGGCAAAGTATACAGGTCTGCCGTGGAATTCGGTAATGACATTCGGGTGATATTCAACAATTGCTATAAGTACAACCCACCAGACCACGATGTTGTTCAAATGGCCCGACGATTGCAGGACGTCTTCGATGAAAAGTACGTTTCCCTCCTCTAATTTTTCTCGCGGAAAGGTATGATTTTACTTCTGGTCGCAAAGGTTTTCTCAAATACCGGATCACTTGCTGAAGGAGGAATGTAGTGAAGAAGTTGAATCCGATTTTGACGAGGAAGAAGAAGAAGACGAGGAAGATGATGAGCTCGAGGCAAGAATTGTGCAGCTGCAAGAAAAGGTAATACTTTAATTGTATTTTATGTTTTCCGTATTTCAGTCCAAGAAGTAGTGGTAGGATGTAGCTCTGAAACTCGTCGATGTGGATCCAATTGTTCTTATTGGAGCGCTTGGCCTGAGCTCAGATCAACTAGCCGAGTTCGCGGGATTCTGTGCTATCCTGTTACCCATTCTTCATCCACCTCCAAACTTTACAGCAAACGGATTATTTCATTCTGTGAAATTTCGTGTTGAAATTTTCTTAAGCGGCATTTTACTGTAATTACTCCATGAGCGGAAAGCGTATGCATGGGTTAGATTATCAAGTTCGATCATGAGTCATCTCTTTTTCTGCTGAGGGCGTTTTATTGCTGTGGGTGTTGTGAAAAATCCAACGTGCCAGATCGCATAGAATTATCTTATGCTAACTGACGACTGTCCATTTTTCTTCCGTCCCAGATGAATGAAATGCAAGAAGAGCTGCATCGTCTAGTCCAAGAAAGTCAGTCAAAACGGAAGAAGCACAAAAAGGACAAGCGGAAACGACGTCTTAGCGAATTGAATGCCCTCGGGACCGGTCCCGTTTCGGATTACGGGGCTATACCGACGAATGCCGGTGTTGGTGTAGGTGCCAAAGGACCGCGGGGTGTCGGACGTCCCCCCAATGTGCCATCGGGTGGAAAAGGCATTCACGCTGCTCATGGTGCGCTCCCGGCGTCGAAGCGTGGGAAGGGTGTAACGCGTCGTGGTGGTGGACGAGGTCGTGGTGCCGTAGGAAGCAGCACAACCGGAGCGGCAGTGGGTGCACCTGCGGCGATGGGAGCGTTGGCCCCTTCCGCGTCAGAAACCAATCAGCTGGGCTTGTCAAAAGCGTACCCTGGTGGTAATCCACCTTTTGCTGGTGACTCCGAAGAGGAAGATATCGCGAAACCGATGTCTTATGATGAGAAGCGCCAGCTCAGCCTTGATATCAACAAGTTACCGGGTTCGTTTTTGCGTATTTTTCATTCATATCTCTCCAGGTCAGATCTGAAGTGCACTCCGTGTTCTATTCATATCATCATCCGAGTGACAGTGAAGTGAAGTTTCTGTGATCAGTGTTGTAATCCTTGACTTGTTCCTTCCGTGTGAGCAGCTTTTATATTTCGAAGGCTCGATTAATCAAGTTGGTGTTACCGCGTGACGTGTCCTCGAGAAATTCAAGCTCTCGTGTGAAGTGAGCTATTACCCGATGTATGCTGAATATCCTGAAATTTCGGTTTATTGTGTTGAAAATCATATAGGTTGTTTAGAGCGAAGAAATTCTTCGAAATGAGGTAGTTTTTGTCCACTCTTCGTACCGTGTATGAAAATACTTGCGCTGTGAAAATTTTCGGCGTCCCACACGCGTCCATTTGTACGTGGTGAATTTCTTTCCGATTTTTTTTTTGTAGTGGTTCCCCGCGCTTCGTTTCGACTCGTCGTCTGTGAACGCGGTGACTTACGAACCTTTTGCTGTATAGTGGCCCTATTGTTATCATTTAACTCGTCTTTGTCTTCAGGTGATAAGCTTGGTCGTGTCGTGCACATAATTCAAGCACGGGAACCCAGCTTACGAGATTCCAACCCGGATGAAATCGAAATCGACTTTGAAACGCTGAAAGCCTCTACATTACGGGAATTAGAATCATATGTTGCTTCTGTTCTCCGGAAAAAGCCTCGTAAACCGTATTGTAAGTTTTTTTGTGAGATGGAATGGGTTGGGATTGCATTGCATCATTTCTTCTCGATCTTATATCAGATAAGAAGACCGGCGCGAAGAACAAAGACGAAATGGAAGGGAAGAGGCAAGAATTAGAAAAGCGACTTCAGGATGTTCGTGGAGCTTTGAGCAACCCGACCGCAGGTGGCGCCGCCGGTGCCGCTGCTCCCGGGATGAAAAAGCAAAGCAAGAAAGGTTCGTTAGGAAATTATTCAAGCGGTCCGGGTGAAACCGTACAATTAGTCCATGAATCGCAACCCGCTCTGATTCGTTCCTTCACGTGTGCTGACGCTTTGGTCGGACTTCATTTTTAGAATAATGATAACGCAGGTGGACTCAACAACGAATCTCATAGAGGTCATAAAAAAATTTTCGTAGAGAACTCCTGTACCATTGGGAGAGAACCCTACGGAACCGCAAAAATTCATTGTACTGTACAGAGAAAATCGTAGAAAGTCTACCTGTTTATGAAGGATACATTGTACGAAGTGTACACAGTAAGCTTTTTTCCATTGTGAAGTATTGTTCAGTCATTATGAATGAGTTTAACTCGGTTGGGTATGCTTACTGTAATTTTCAAAGACCGAAGTGATCATTCCAACTGGTTGTTCTCACCTCTCCTTGGATATCTCGTAAACTTGTGAATTGTGGTTAATTTGATTCGGAGTACGGTGTATCTTTCAAATACGCTGTCTTATCACACGTAGTCCTAGATTTCAACGTTGATTGTGTACTATACTTCCTCGCTGGATTGCGTATTGCAGATGGGCACAAGTCAGGTCGGCTGTCTGGAAGCTCGTCCTCCAGTTCCGACTCAGATTCTAGTTCTACCTCCAGCTCAAGTTCATCTTCGGAGTCATCGGATTCAGAAGGAGGTAAGTGATCGCGGCTTTCTCGTTGCATTCGTCGCTCTCCGCCCGCCGCTCCCCTACTGTTTTTCGCTATCCTTTCGTTGTTGATTCTTCCGTTCTTTTTCTCGCCTCCGTTCGGTTCGCCGTTGGTCCGCCACTTGTCGTAAAAAAAAAAACGCAAAAACGTCAGCGATGTCTCGTTCGGCCGTCTGCGTACGTGTGTTGGGGAGCAAGGTGGGAATGAGGGTTTCTTGCCTTTGAAGTCTTGAGCCCGGTCAACCGAACGAGGTCTCATTTCGTGAATGTGCTCTTGAACTTTCTGATTCCGGGACAATTCGTGGAACATTGCCTCCAGAAAGATCCATTTGTGAAAGAAAACAAATAAAAACGGTAAAATGAGCACTGTATCTTAATCCTGTATTTTGATGAGACTCTATTCCGGTAATTTTTTGTGCTCCGCTATCCGAACTCGGCAGGGTACACGGTTTCGTTCTTTTATAACTATCTCTTGGCGCGTTATTACTACCCGTACCTTCGGTTTCATTTTATTGCGTTACTCGTCAATATAATCTCGGTAAACGTAAGTAATTTTCGATATTTCAACTGTATTTGAAACTTGGAGGGGTTTTGCAAAAAAAATCGTAAAATCCTTTAGTTTCTGCACTCAGTTCCAGTTCTCGCATTTTTCGATGCGTTTGGTGTCGGAGGAAATCCCTAGGGACTTCCATCGTATTATTGAAATATTTATTACAGATTCTTCCCTTGTGAACGGTACTTCGTCCGATTCCCTTGTCAATTATTATGTTGGAGCTTTGGCTATTGCGAACAGCCTTTGTGTCGAACTGCCTTTGTCTAAAAGCAATCTTTTGACTTCTCAAATACGGTATAAGCGAATGAGGAGCGCCTCCGCGTTTATGTAACGTGCGACGAGTTATAAAATTGCTGATCCTAAGTTCGAAATTTGATTTGGGAAGATGCTGAGAATCGCCGGCGGCGAATTTTGTGGCCATTATACAGTATATCCGATTCATCCGACAGTTTTGAACCAAAGTTTGTTGTGTGATTCTCAAATGTTGAAAGGAAACATGGTACTGTACTGGGATTAGAGATTATTTCAATATCTCAGCGTCTTGAAAAATTATCTGACGAGGTGATTAATTAACTTCCGGTATTACAAATCAAGTCCCACGAACATATCGTAGCGTTTTTTTCTGGCCGGAAAATACTTCGGTACATATGAGCTTTTGGTACGAAAGTTGATCCTGGTGAATCCGTCAGCAGCCAGTCAGGACTGAATGCAATCCGTTTATTGCTGTTGAACTTCAAACGTTTCATTTCAATTGTTCTATTTTTGTTTTCATATGGAAAATTTTCCTAAATAACGTTGAAGATGTTATCATAAAATATGCGTTGATACGCGTTTGAATGACTTTCATGGGAAAATCATGTATACTTGGAAAAAATTAAGTTGCTACGGTTTCTGGCCTCTTCCGTCAGTCATTCATCGTTCGCAAATGTCGAACGTCGATTTTGTTCTCTGTTTTAAAGTTTCCTAAAACGTCTCAAATTGTTGGAAAAAGTCTGTTTCGAAAAAACATGCGGTAGAATCCTTTTTCCAGCTTCATGTGCGTTTGTAATTCTTGACTCTGTTCGCAGCAGCCGTTTTCTTGTTTCTACTGATCATCCATAAGGCAATGAAAATGTCAAGTAACCCCAAATTCACTGGACTTCCTCTATCTAAAAAAAATCGAAATAGTGTACCTCGTTGGAAAGAATCCCCGCCTTGAATTGATGTGGAAGAACGATGGATGGTTTGCTTGCTACCAAGCGTCGCAACTCTAGCGAAATTTTACTCCGAGTACAAATTTGAAAATCAAAAGCTTATTTTTGCCTTGATAGTCTCGCTCCGTCGCTGTTCCTTCATTGATTTCAATGGCAGTTTTCGTGATCTAGAATCTGTGTAATTGACCTACTTGCTGTGAAGGCTTTTTGGACGACTTGAGTTGACTTCTGATTGTCGTGACGATGGGTCTTGTTGGAGTCGAGGTTCCATGACTTGTTTGTTCCCGTCATTTTTCTCCGCCGCTCTTCCCTGGGGTGCGACGGACGGACTGCTGGCGAAGCGTCATCAAACCTGACGCATTATTTCCATAATTTTCAGGGAAGACTCGCGCGTAGTGGGGGGTGTCGACTTCCGCCCGGGGCTCAAGGTTCTTCGTAAAGATCCGGAGAAAACAGGCGAGAGCCGCCGTTTCATTTGTGTCCCATGGGATTCGGCGTGTGAGGCACCCAAGTGCCCTTCGTTTTGCTTCCTCACACGCTCTGAAAGTATCGAGTTTATGAGGGCTATATGATTTTGTTCTCGTTTTCAGCGTTAAGATCTCACTTTTTCGAATTTTTTAAATGAAACAAGGCGTGATGTGAAGTTGAACTGGGTCGTCGCTCATTTTTAGAAGTAATTTTTGTTGTGGATGATTTTAATTTTGTGCAGCTCGCATCACTCGTTTTTTAATATCTGATTCAACTTGGCGGGTTTTTAGTGCGCAATGACTTCGTTCCAATCATTTTATGCCATGGGTGCTATGTAGGAAGAAGTTTATGTGCATATTCTTTTTGAGTATATTTATAGCTACTTCCTTCGTATGTACGAAGATAAGGATTGTGCCAGTCCCTGTCGGAGTTTGAACACGATTGAATTTTGTCTGATTTCCGGTTCACAACTTCAGGTATTTTGTTTTATTTCTCCGATATTTTTGTATTGGCCATTTTACGCACACGGAGGACCACCTGGATGTTCTTGGAGCGTTGTGTTGTGAAATTCGTATGCATTTACGAAAAGCTGAAGTTGGCGTGTACAATACCATTCAGACCAGGTCATGCGCGAAAAGGTTCTGTTTTATGTACTGTTGTGAAGCGCGAGCGAATGTTGGCGAGTGGCGGCGAACGGATTTTTTTCTGTTTCTGAAAATTTTTGCAAATAAAGTTTCGTGGCGGGCGCGCCCTGTGCCCTGTAAAGGGGTATTTTGCGTACTTCAGAAGTCTTTTTTTATTATAAGCTCTTCGGTCGCCTTCGTAGATAATTTTGCCTTCTTAGAAAGTTTTGTCTACGAAACGAGGGATTTTCAAGTCGCGTTCGTATCTGCAGATGAGGACGCATCGCCGTCGAAGGGGAAGAAGCCGAAAGTGGAGAATGCGTCAGAAGAGGTTAGTTGAATGTTTGGATCATCGCTCTTATGGCTGTTCGCTAATTTTCGTCGCATTAGGGAGGAAACAATCCGTCGGCCGCCGAGCAGCCGAAATTCGTTAATGTTCCTCCGACTGGGTTGCGAGCACCTGAAGTTAGCGGAAAAAATTTGGCGATGCTGAACTCTGAAGCAGCCGCGGTCAAGTCTGGTGATTATTTTCATTCTTTTTACGAGTACAGTTCAGTACAATATTTGCGCCTTCTCTTTTATCTGATATTGATGGATATACGCGAAGAGGAGAGAATTTTCTTACGTGGACGGAAGGTCGCGGTTTTCATATTGCCCATTTATTTCCGCAATATCGATGCAACAATTTCCCCGTCTGGATGGTGTAACTTTCATGTACAATATATGATTTAACTGAATTTCTGAAGAATACTTTTCGAATCGTTGAGCGTACCCTCGGCTTTTCAGGCACTTGCATTAAGATTCGAAGGTAACGGGTTTTCAGTTAGCTCGGAACAAGTGATTAGTGGATTCATATATCTTGTATTTCGCCCGAGCACGAAGCTTCCAATTCTTGTTCTGTAATATTTTATTTTTCATTGATGGGGTTTGACATAACTAAGCTCGAAGCCGAGGCGAAAAAATGGATTTCTCGTTCGAAAGCACGTTTGATGGTTTTGAGAGCCAGAACCCATTTAAAGTTGGTGTCCTTGAAAATTATTTTTCCAGAATTTGAACAGGAGAAGAACATGTCCAACGTCGCATTAAATCGTGGCGTAACTCACGCCTTACCGTCGATGGAGTCCAGCGGTAAGTTGCAGGCTGCGAACGGAACGGACGGCAAGCGCGACCAGTGGGGTCTAGGCCAGCCGATCGGTGGGGGAAGCGTATCCGATTCTGCACCTCTGGCGTCCATTGACTCTGTCCCAATGAGCGACGTGAAAATGATCAGCGGCGGTAAACCGGCTTATAATTCACCGCAATTCTTGGATGCCGCGCGGACCACGACGGAGAATAACATGTTGAAACCCGTGAGCGGAGGAAAGCCCTTGGGTCAAATGTCCATGACCAATCCTCCTCAGGTAGGTTCCTTGCTTATGCTTCCGTAATTCAAAACTGGAGAATTTCATTCATTTCAGTTGTATTATTTTTAGTTTCTATGGTTCTCAATCCTGTGTGAAATGACAAGTATACAAAATATCCGTATAAAGTAGGGCCACAATATGAGGATTCAATTCCGTCTCAGACTCTGTGTTGGAACATCTGCATGTCAGATCAAATTTTTCCTCATATACTTCACTGACAACGTTTTAAATCACTTCCTACCACTGCAGTATTTGGCACAGAAAAAAAACCTAGAAAAACTCCTCCAAAATTTTCTCAACTGTGAAGTATACATTTATAGTGCCAAAGAAATCCGCAGGGAATCTGCACTTCAGGCCTGGAAAGGAGCCTAAAACGCGAAAAAAACGAAAATGAAAAAACTTGACCTTGTTTTGGATTATGATACCAGTTAATTTATAGGAAGATATTGAGTTTATTTATAATAAGATATTAACCAGTTAATTTATAAGATAATGATTTATTTTATAATAAGATATTAATGAGTTACTTTATAATAAGATATTAATGAGTAAATTTTTAATAAGATATTGTACATATGCATTTTTCCTCATAGAACTAGCTGCATCAAAATTTAGAGAAGTGAAAATTTTGTCTATGTTGGGCCCCCACTGTATTTCTACCATTCTGTGCTGAGCTATTATTTTATTTAAATTTTCGTACATATTCAGTATAAATGTATTTTTTCTTAACCTGAATTTTTACCGGCACCAATTACACGCAATGCCTCCGAGAATTTCGGGGAAATTATTCTTTCATGATATTCTGGTGCTTTTAGACCTGAGCGGAAGATTGAAATACAGTATATCTGAATCTTCAGAAGATTGAAATATAACTCACTCTTCAAAAGATTTAAAGGTTTCATCAGGCATGAAAATGTTTACTCTGCTTTATTTTTCATCAGTATTCTTGTAAATGTGTGAAAATTATGGAATTTTGGAGTTGAGTATGGCTGATTCATTTTGTTGTGTTGGACTGATTGTTTTTCATGAAAAAAATTTTGAGACAACGAAATTGTTTTTTTCAAACTTCTTCCCTACAATAGATTATCCCCAAATACCCGGATCCTGCTGTTCTTTCTTTTCTACATCAGATAAATTCGATTTTTATATTTTCTGCGCTGTGGTATTACTGTACTTCAAATTTGGCTAAAAAATTGAAGTCTTGTCACGAAGTTTGTGTCACTGCCATTACCATGTGCAATGGTATCCCTTTATACGAGAATTTCATCTGCACATGTTCTGATTCGAGCTCAAAATCAATTGGAAGTCAAAAACAGTTTTTCTGGTCATATTTTTTGGCTCATAATTTTTGTCGAGTTTTGTATTACGTTTTCAGCTTGCTGCATGATTATAAATTTCTTGGTAAAAAAAAAGTACAGTGTAGTGACAGTTCGGAAAGCTGGTTGACTAAACCCCTCTCCATTTTTGTCGGTTTTAGCAGTTTTTCCTAATCCACTGATTTTTTTTAAAATTTTTGATCGATTTGTATTTCACTTCTTATTACTGTAGTGCTGAAAATTCCCACCGAATCAGACGGGTATTATTAATATTGGATCATTTTTCATTGCATGGGACTCCTACAACTTGTATCCCATTCATTTGTGACTGGGCTGTCCATATTCCTGTTCTATTGGGTTCCGCAGTACAGTACCTCTTCTTTCCAGTGTCATCCCATGTACATAGAAAATTGTATACACCTTTGAGTTAAAATATTTCCGGTCCCAGAACAGTTGTTTGTATGAAAAGTTCGGTTGGTCCAAAAAATATTGTACCCCCACTTCTCTAGTCCATGGAGCCAGAAAAGTTGCGACCTTTGGTCTAATATACTGTACATTACTCCAAATTACAATTTTCAATGGGGAATTCATATTTTCTAGTTGTAAGGAACCGTACATTAGTAAAATGAAATGAAATAATGGGCCAAGAAACATCATCTTAGAATCAGTAAAGATTAAAGCGGCTACTGGACCAATTATTTTTTATTTCACAATGATCGGTATTGAGTAAGTTGGGAGCAAAAGAAGAATTTAGCTTTCGCTTCGACTTTCCTCGTCATTCTATGAAAATGCAATTTTAATAAATGAAATTCTTTAATTTTTTATTTTACACATTTATATGAACATGTTTTCAGGTTATGTTTTTGATTATTGAGAATCTTAGGTCATTTGTTGCTCAAGGCAATGTGCTGAAAAAGTATCGTTTGTTTACGAAGTTGCTTTTTGCTTGAAGCGTTTTTTTGTTGTTCAAGCCTCCGATGGTATTAACATTACAGTACAATATTTTTATTTTTACTGTATAAAGATATTACGAATTTTATATTTTAAAAATTTAAATGATTTAGTGTACTGTTGAACGGACTTCTGACGACTTGCGTATGTATTGTTTTGGTCTTTATTCTGTCGAAGGCCTTGCAAATTTTTTTGCATATTAAAATTATTCGGGCGAAATGCTTTCGTTTTCAGTAAATTAAAGGCAGTTTCAGAATTGTATTGATTTCCTGAATCTCGTTATCAAATATTGGCTTTCCATGTCAAACTTGCGGCAGTATGAGAAGTGTTGATCGATAAGGCTCGGGTTTGTTGTATGTGTATGATGCTTCATAATTGTTACCGCAGGAACTATTCATTACCCGTAATCGTTTACGTTTCAAGTTGTGTTTTCACTTTTTATAAGGGACGAATTTCCAGACTGCTCCATCATTCAACTGAATCATTTTGCGTATGTTCAAGATATGCAACTTCGATTTGTACGAGTTCTGAAAAGAAGAAAGGCGGGATCTTCTTTTGATGTTCCGATTGGAATTCTGAAAATGTTGATGACACGTTCTCAATCCGACGTTTTCTAGGGATCACCGTCGCAGGATTCGGCTGGAAGCGGCGGATCGTCGCAAACTGCCTGGTCGAACATCGGTCAAACCACAAGTGGTCAAATCGGGGTCTCTTCGGCGCAGCAACAGCAGCCTGGCGCCCCTGGAATGAGAAATGCTGCGCTCGATTCCTTTCAATTGTTTAAGAAGCAGGCGAAAGACCGCCAAGATCGCGTAAGCTGCGATTGACATTTTCGCTAAGATGAAAATCGTTTAGTTCAGGAAACGTGAAATTGTGCTCAACATTTCACGGCGGCTTCTTTTATCTCCCAAGAACTATGTTGTCAAATCTGGGCCTTTTCTACTAAGCAGCTGTTTCTAAAAATTTAAGAAGAGTATTGATAGCTCTTGGACTACGTGCTGTCACTGTTGTCATTGCTGACATGACTCGAGTAAATATCCTTTCCTCCACGAAGTATGGAAATCAAGAAAATGTACTGTAGTCAACGATTGATACAGCAATTAATAATTATGTAATGGTTTTCATTCGTTGTGAAGGTCAATAATATTCAATGGTTTCTACATCTTTTGCATTTTAGATCTTGGAGATGATCGTTATCCCGGTTTTCCAGTGGGATTAAAGTTGATGATCGTTTTGTTTAGAGTGCATGAACGGTTATTCTATCTATTTCATGAACATCGCAAGATGCTGATGTAATACAGTTACAATTGATGTACAGTATTTTGTGAAGTTTGATACGGTATGTATCCCTTTTTTATTGGGAAGTTTGTATTCTTGATAAATATTATGCCCTTCGTTTTATGTACAATATGATTTTTTTTTATTTCGCGTGTTTTGTAATCTTCGGCCTTAACCAAATATGTAACGGTATGTGTATTTATTTTTTTTGTTCACAGCAACGTCAGTTGATGGAGCAACAAGAGCAGCGACGCCTTCAAAAAGAGAAAGATCTCCCCGATGTAAAGAAAGAGCAGCGCTTTGCTGGAGACCCGATGAGGTGAGCTCGATGTGCCCACAAAGAGAGATTACATTTAGTTAACAATTTTGTAATGGAGGTCTATTGAACTTTTGGAATTTCTGGTTGTCGTACACTTGCATTTGCCGTGACGAAAATTTTCCTGATCACATCACAGGGCGGTTAGGTTGTTTTTAAGGCTTGAAAGTACCCTTTCGCGGCTTATTCCGAATGAGTGAAATTGGGTGAAATCCAAGGTTTTGTCTGATATTCGTCCACATTAACCCTGCTGACAATATTTTCTATTGTCTTAATTCATAGCCCTTTCATATCGAAGTGTAACTCTTTCTCTGATACTTTAAGACAACTTTTAACCTGACGTCAATCTGTCTATATAAACCCATGCGACACCTATATCATAGTAAGTAAACGCACTGACTAGGCGTGTAGGGTACAATTCCCTTCTTTTGCATACGTAAATTGCTAATCAAGTACGATTTTTTAAGAGTTTAATTTTACCTGAACAGTTGCTCCGTAACGCTCTCCACTGGTATCAACCTAACTCGCGTGCTTGATGATGATTTTCATGACTTGGCGCCTGATGTGAGAATCGTTGCTCCTCCTTTATTCACCTTCAGAGGAGACGTAATGAAGAAGCCAGTGATGGGTGGCGGGAATGGAGCCGTGGGCCAGCCAAACCAGCTTCCGCCGATTCAGACAATGGCTTCCGCGCCCCCTGAAACTTTGTCCAGTATTGAGCGCGCCAAGCTAAGGGAACAGGAGCGTCGTCGCCGGGAAGCAGTAAGTTTGAATTTTCGTTGAGCGATAATAAACGGAACTTTTTTATCATTCTGTTGAGCGCTTTTGCGTCATGCGTATTTTTTCCTTTTCTCATGATGTGAACATGGAAAATTTTGATTCATGATTTATTTTTTAGTCAACCACTGTATTCTTTTAATTTTTTCGTAGCGATTGTTTAGCGATTGAAGTCAATTGTAAAAAGACCGAGTATTAATGTACAACACATAGCTCTTCAGCTACTTTTCCTTGCTCTATTTGTGGTCCCCTCTATTTATTCGAAACATTCTTATTACAAAATTATCTTCTAGATGTAATGTGTATTTCAGGGGTTTTTGGAAGTCTATTGGTAAAGAATCTTAGAAATACGACGGCTTCTTGTCGAACTCGAACTGATTTAAAGCATGTCGCTCATTGGTCGTTGCCAGAAGTAATTCTTCATTGTCGGATCCTATCGTTGGTCTGAATTGTGCACCAACGTTTAAATAAACTGAGCTTATTGCGACGTAGGTTGAGGCTTCCGACTATTTGTAAAAGCCTTTGAAATAGATTCTTGAATTTATTCGAAGTGTTTCTGTTTGCAGCTCGCCAACCAGATCGACATGAACCAGCAAAGCAATATGATGGCTGCCTTTGAGGAGAGCCTTTGAAAACCGCTCAATTCCTAGGAAGTGTTTATTCTCCGGCGTTACATCAAAATTTAGTTGATGGCATCTCCGCGATTCGTTCAGTGGTTTTGTTGCGCCTTTTTGACCAATTGGCTTTGTTTGTATTTTTCCGTAACGTATGGGGGAGTCGTTGTGGCGAGCTCCGCATTGTTGCTTTCATTGAATTCTTCTGTTTAGTGGGCGGTTCTTGAGCACCCAGGCATTCTTGTCGGATTATATTTTGTAAGAAAACCGAAAGATAAAAACTGATCTTTGTTGAATTCATTGGACAAACGACAAGTTTTTAGTTGCATGTAGTTCGGCGGCTTTTCTATATTTGATGCTTTCGAGAGAGAGAAAGAGAGGAGAGAAATGAGAAGTCTCGCGACAACCTTCCTGTCTGTTGAAGTCTAGTGTGCGCGTTTCTTTTTTTTTTATGGCTGCGTGGAGTCCATTACTGGGGATTTTGTGAATTATTATAAATATGTGTTGTGCGCGCTTTTCAGGAGGTATCGCGGTGGTGTCGATGTCGTCGAAGCTTTTGTTGCGTGCGATGTGGGTGTACTGCAGCTCGGGGTAAGCGAGATTAGATTTGTCTGGGATTTACTCCAACTTCTGTTCACTACCTTGTGCGTTGAATAAAAACAAGTGTCAACATTTTTCAATATATATGCGTGTTTTCCATGATTTTGCCGTTGTCTTCACCTAATAAGCATGCCTACCGTAGTACAGTAGAACCAGGATTGTAAAAACTGAGTTTGATGATTGGAATTAATAGGACGCCAGCTTCATGTTTCGAATGCATGCTACACAGCAAATGTGCACTGAATAGGCGTCTGATTTCAGAAACAGTAGTTCATACGCAAATTGAATTCATTGTTTTAGCAAGATTTATTGTGGTTCTCGTGAGAAATTTGTTCAATAGTCTACCAAAGCTGTCAAATTTGCATGGGTTGGTTACTCAGTAACATGACGTACTTTTAGGTGGGTTACATGAGTACAGTAGTAGACGAAAATTGCAAATAGGTCGGCGATCTTCCCCGGGCGTTTTTTTTTCATTCTACAGATCTAACATGCCTTCGAAAAGTGCTGAAGTATATTCACATATTTTACTCGGGCAATTTGCACCTGACCATAAACCTTTTTTTTCTTTACCTTGCGCTTCTTACATAACTGACGAACTCTGTCGCACAACTTCCCACTTTAAACAGCACCAGTTGATTTTCTCACCTGCTATAATGCTCAGAGCGCGGGAATGTGTTCTGTCGCGGTGGGCCGAAGGGTGGAACACTCCCCCGCCGGAGTAGAACTCTTCGCCACTGCGACGTGAGGTTAGTTGTGAATGTGGGAAATGAAGTACTGTATAATAATGTATCCGCAGTCTGATGAAGTCCATCGCGTGTGGACGGTCTCGAAATTTGAATCTGCTGACGCGTTCAGACCTGACGAAGAATGTTGATAAAAATCTCTCCTGGTATCCGGAACGAGGATCGTTTCAGTAATGAAGTTGAAATCGCCTCGAAACGTTCATACACGTTTGTCTACTGACGCGCCAAGCCCGCGAGATCTTGATACTTCGAGCGTTTTGAGAACTTGGATATAATATAGTACTGTACTTCAACTTTTCTTTGTCGGCTGTAGCCCGAATCGATGACTGTGGATATTTGCCATCAAGTGCCGTCGCCCTTCGAATCGTGAAGATTCAGACATAAGTACGAGTGCCGAAGAAAATAAAAATACTTATTCCTTCGTTTCGAATGATTGAAAGTGATCGTGTGAAAGCGTTGAAGTGTCCATTCCGTGCAGGTTGACGGTCCGCTACCTGTTATTTGTAGGCTTTACGTTTGCGTAGGTAATGCCGTCCCCGCTAGTGAGATAATTACGGTGTAACCTACTTACCTACGGCATGTGACTCGAGGAAAATGCGATTTGCGAATGACACTCAGCGTGGAATGAGATAATATACGTGTGCTATCCTGGATTAATTTCGGCAGCGATGGAAGTCTTGCTAGCCACGGCTAATGTGGGATCCATCTTCGAAGAGGTGAGGTCTATTTTGAAAAGTTGTAGCGATGTAATTGAATGAGATTATTCATTTCAGCCGGATGTAATGCTGAAGGGATGGTTGAATGTATTCCTGAGAAAGTTGTCTGAGTTGAATCCACAATTTGTTGCTATTCACTGTCAAGAAGTCGGAGGAAAAAATTACGAAAGTAGTATGCAGTATGTCGGAGGGTTCGTGGATTCAATCCTTTCGAGCGTTGAAGCATCAGGATTCAATAAGTCTTTAGTCATTCTTGACGAGGACTATTCGGTTGCGGAAAATTTCACTGCTCTTGGAAATATTTACATGATACGCAAAGATTTGGAAGATTGTAACGTTTGGAATTTTGCTGAGGGCCAGTTCGAAGATTGGGAAGGAAAAAAGATCTTTTCCGGCTCCATCGAAGGTGTTCAGTGGTTGGAAAAGTCAAAATTTCCACAGGAATTTTTTCCGGAATGCAAATGGTCTCGTAAAGGGTTTTTGAGGACCCGCTGGAGAGTCGGTGGAACTGTTTTCGATTTGGTGAACATCCACCTGTTCCACGATGCCTCAAATTTAGTCGCGTCTCAGTCGGTGAGTTGGAGGTTTATGAAAGACTTTCATCCATCACAATTTTGGTATTTTCCTGCTATTCAGTTTCCCAATCCCTATTCGCTGAACCGTAGAAGAGCCTTGGACCACACGGTGCAGAGGTTTTTTCATGACGGGCTGGACAACGTACCATCTTTCATTTTTGGGGATTTTAATTTTCGGCTGGATACAGGCACCGTTGTTAAAGTATGCACGGGGGGTGAATTCCAGCCGACGGAAGAAACGAAGGGTGTATCGCAATTTTTCGGTGAAAACAATGATCTTCTGTTCACGCTGGGAAAGAAAGAATTCGCTAGAGTTGATCATGACGAATTCTTCCTGAAGGAAAAGGGCGACTGGGTAAGCAATGCTTCGACCAGTGTATTTTTTTAATAATAGACTTTGTCTTTGTTTTGAAGTTACTTCCTTTTGACCGAGAGATGGAAGATTTCCGTGGCACGCTCTTCGAATTTGGTATTAAATTTCCACCGACTTACCCATATGAAGAGGATGTGAAGGCGCCTTGCTCATTGATGAGAACGAGATGTCCATCATGGTGTGACAGGGTTTTGCTGTCACATTCCGCCAGGCTATTAGTGGATGATATGGGCTCCATTATTTACGACATCATCGGTTTCGACACATGCACTGGAGACCATAAGGTAAGAAAATGTGTATCGAGTATCTCTACTTCTATGTTGTAACGCTTGATGTGAAACCGGTTTCATTTAAAAGAGGCTAGAGTTGACTTCTGGTGATATCAGTTAAATTAATCTTTGAATAGAGTATTTTCATCCCTAGTGGGGGTCATTACTAAGCTGGTCTGTCTGAATTGAGTGTCAATGATTTTTTAAACCAGTTCTGCAGTGTTTTTCTGCTTCTTTATGTTTATTAGGCTGGCTAAATGGTCAATTCGATCTTTTCCCCATCCCAGTTTTATTCACAGATCTTCCGGACTGGAAAATTTGAGGTAGAATCTCGCCCACTAGTTCAAATTCCTATGCGCTTGATGAAAATAGTCGTGATCAGCCTCTCGTGAGTGCAGAAATTGAAGTTCTCTGGAAGAAAATTTTAAAAGTCCAGTACCGCATAGCCAGCCTCTTTTTTTTTTTTTTCGTCTGATATCTTGAATTTCGGGACGAAACGGAGGAAAACCACGCGTTCATTCCATTCCATTAACAAGAGTTTCGTCTTTCGTTTGATGATTGGTTGTCTGCTTCGGTAAAAATAATGCGTAGGTATCGTAGCTCCCTTTTTCTATTCAGCGAAGGAGAATGCCAATTTTTGTCTTGTGATACCCTTCGAATAAAGTTAGTAAATGCTTCGAAAAGTATGAATATATTCGCAGCCTTCTTTGTTCACGACCATGTGATGATAAATCAGTAGAAATGGCATGTCAATCTATACGACGAATGTTTACCGTTTCCTTGCTATTTAAAGTTGTATTTTCTCATAATCCATTTAGCCGGTATTCCTGAAACTGCGTATGAAGAAAGACATGGGAGACGGGAAGGATGTGGTGTGGGAGCGCCAGGACTCCGTCAGAGGTCTTTCGCGTCGTGGGAAGGGCAAGTCGTTGGCTGTAGAAGGTAGTAGTTGCCCGGTTGTGTCGTCTTTGGACTCATGCCTGCCTGCGCACGATTTCCTGTGTCCGTCGTGTCGCGCTGCGCCGTTGGACCGGTCGCAATCCGAACGTAAGCGGCCCGCGCGCCGCACGCATCAGGTTGCCTCTTCCACGCTTAGTGCCGACGCGTGCCGCAACTGCCGCCGCGCTCGACCTGGCCCGCGGGTCCGAATGCACTTGTTGGCCCGTGGGTCGTCTTCTCGTCCCCTGAGTCACCACTCGTCGTCTGACGAAGAGTGGTTCGAACGGGTAGTGGAGGATGGGAATGCCAAAAATAAAAATGCAGAACCTCCCGGTATCTCTGCTTTGCCGACCTCTTCGGACGCAAACCCAACCCCGCAATCTCAGTTTTTCAAGGCTTGTTGTTGTGTTTCTTAGTTTGAGAACTACCCGAACCGGGGAAACCATGCAGAAACTGTTCAGAATCTTTGATGCCCATCGTACGTCGTTGATTTGGGTAATAAGGTACAATCAGATCGCTTTGATTCCTATTTACCTTGAAGTTGATGACACTGATATTTTTCTGTACCATTTACATAATCTTTACGCAAGCCCCCGTCATGGAGGGGATATCCGGGTTTTTAATGTTGCGAAAAACGGAAGCTTTCGAAACGCACAAAAATTAGTAAAGCTCGTGATACATAATCCAGGGAAATTTTCGGAACCCTCTATAATTTCGACTTGTTGAAGACAACATTTTGTAAATGCCTATTAATGAGGCTTACTTACCACAGCTTTGGTAGGTGTGTCCTTCTCTCAAAGAAACGCCGAACCCACTGCTAAATACAGTACCTAACGGTATTTTTCCAGTGATTGTTGAAACGTCACGTACGAGTACAAGATGAGTTCCACTGAAGAATAATTTTGAAATGTTCCCACTTATATTTTTCTGTATGCTGTACTTGAGAAAAAGGAAGGTTTAGTCCCTTCATATTTTGGCGAGGATCGTTATCTTGATATTTTGAGAAGGTTTATTTGATTATTGCCATCTCGAAAATCACTCAATTGAAGCGATGGAACGTTCCAGAGGCGCGTTTGGGTTGTGTAAATAGCAATTTCAGCGATTGAATGAAGGTTGTTTCGAAGTAGCAAGTAAAGCTGTGATGAATTCTTCATTATAAGCAGTCGCCTCTTTGAAGTTTTTTCCGCGTTCTTCTGTCGAAATGTGTGACGAAGGACGAATTGATTTATTTTAGGGATATATGTGGATATGAGCCTATGTGAGATTGATCAAGTATTTCGTCATTTTACGGAATTTTCCCAATCATTCCGTGATTTTGGCCGGCGTCAAAATTTTGCGTTGCCCAATTTTGGCCTCGAGAGGAGTTGTAATTACTCTACTAACCATGTGAAACTTGTCGCAAGTCGCAACATCGACCGAGAATGTAGTCATTCCTCCTTTTCTTTTAAATGTTACTGAAGCATTCATACCTGAGGTTTTTTCATTTGTGATTGCAATCTCCGCGATTTAAACTCTTCTGCTCGTGTTCTTCATGTTTCCTTTTTATGGAACCTGCTCTGTTTTAGTTCTTTATATGCATTTAGTGTGGGACTGTTTTTATGCGAAGTCGTCACTAATAATGCTCTTGACTCATTTCCATGTTTTGATAAGTCTTTTTAGCTTTTTCGCTCGTATCGAGTTTATTCTTCGTGATTGAAGATAATTTGTTCTGAATCTCAGCGAGTGCATCAAGTGTAGTGAATGCTCTTAACACATTCAGTCATTTAATTCGGCGTATATTTTACCGAAATTTATCTTGACCGCTTTGTACGATTTTTGACCGAAAATCCGGTGCCATTTTTGTTCTGTTGTTTGCCATGAACGTCGCATTTTTCGGCTGTATGGCTTTTCTTCAGTTGAAGACAGCGCACAAAGTGATGCACTTGTTCTAGGGACTGGATTGCAGTAGAAGGTTGTGAAAGGGATCCTTCACTTGGACGTTTGAGTTGAATGGATATGTTTGTGTAATTTGATCGTATGCACGACGTCGGAGTTTGCCTTTAGTTGTGGAGTTAATATCCGAATTTACGAAACACTGACCCGATTTTCCGGGGGTTTCGCAGATGGAATTGTCGAGACTCGAAGCTCGTGCGAAGGATCTCGGAAAGAGACGTCGGTTTGAGGCTCAGCTACCAGGTTCGGTTCAATATATTCCGAATTTCGAAAAGTGCCAATGGGATATTCGTCGTTTCGTGTTTTTTGTACGTAGTTAATCAGATAATTTCGTTTATTGCGCGTTTTTTAACATGCCAAAAGTCTTCCTGATTGGTTTCATCCGGAGACGACAAGCTTTGGTTGTAAAGTGGTCGTGAACGGAGAGCAAAAGTTACCGATCATTTCGAGTCAGTTCAAGTTTGCTTTGTTTTGCTCACGATGTACTCAGATTTTCATCCCAATTTATGCGACTGTTTCAGTTTTTGTGTTTGTTTACAAAGCAGTTTCCTCTCTTGTGTTAGCTTTTTCGAGGACGGTTATTTCGATTTTCCTCCGAAATTATGTGTCACGATACAATGTGTTCAGTGGATGTTTATGACGTTGGTGGGTGTCGTTTAAATTGGAATTTTACGGGGTGAAAAAAAACGAATTATCCATTGTTGCAGACCGTTCTCGTGTCTGTGCATATGTGCGGTATTGTTTCTAATGATGTGCATAGTTTCATTCTTACGCGAAATGGCAAAATCGCTCTGGCACGATTTCTTCAATAGCTTGAACGTTTAATTTGTCCGTCGGGAAATTCGTGTCCTTGGATTCGAGCAATATTTACTAATTTGAAGAAACTAATTTGGTTTGACGTGTTTTTCCGTCTGATCCAGATTGACGCTTATAGAGCGGAAGTAAACTTTTTGTAATGATTTTACTCGTTCTTTAATTGAGGGATTATCAGCCGTTGATGTTTTCTGCGGAAAGCCGCTTTATTGACTGTTCAAAGATGTGTACCGACTTAAGTTAATTATGTCCCGTCAATGCCTTGATTATCTTGGCTTCTACTGAAGTAGTTCAATGCCTGATACCAACTGGATGCAGGAAATGGTGGTTCGAAGTGTAAATGCAGTATGAATTGAGCAACTTGCAAATTTTCTTCTCTTCGGCTTGCTAGTCTTCTTTCGTGTCTTGGTAGTCAAATAAGATTAATGTCGTACCAAATTTTTAAAAGATATCTGACTGTCAGAATACTTGAGCAGTGCATCGTGTAGAAGTGAAAGTGGTACAATCGTTTTAAAAGTGATTATCTCTTCCTGCTCCGTGAGTGGAGTTTTTGGCTTTTTGCAAAGTATTTGACGATGCTTTTCAAATCCTTTAAAAAATTTTGTTCCAAGCTTTAAAATCAATAGTATATTGTAACATGTACATGGTTGAACTTCTGAAATGGCTATTGGGTAACCCCGCAAAGTTGAACTACAGTAATTTTCTTCGGCGAAGAAGTCGTGTTGGAGCTATTTGAAGTACAATTTTTTTCATCAATTTACTGCTGGAAAGTGTCTCGATCTCGTCATTACATTTTCTTTTTTTATTGCAGATAAATGGCTACGGATGAGTTTCTTCGCGAATACTACAAAAGATTTTTCCCGTTTGATCTGTATTATCGGTGGATGAGTTATGGAAATGTGGAGCCGTGGCGCTTTGCAAATCGTGAATTTGCTTACGGTCTTCCCGGGGATATATTCGTGCGATATCGGTCCTTTTTCGATGCTGCCGAGATGAAAGCGGACGTTGTGAAAACGTGCCCAGAGCGCATAGACATAGGTCCGATTTACAACAATCTTCCCAAGCACCACAATACGAATCCACTGACGCCGAGAGAACGCGAATTGTGCTTCGATATCGATTTGTCCGATTATGACGACGTGAGATCGTGTTGCTCTGGTGCGAAAATCTGTGAGAAGTGTTGGAAATTAATGGCAGTGGCAGTGAAAACGATCGATCGAGCTCTACGTGATGACTTCGGATTCCAGCACTTGCTTTGGGTTTTCTCAGGGCGTCGAGGGGTTCATTGTTGGGTTGGAGACGAGGTCGCTCGACAACTGGATTCCACTGGCCGATCGGCCGTCGCTGAATATTTGACGGTAGTTCGTGGAGGGGCTGAAAAGTGCAAGAAAGTTATTTTACCTGAATCGAAGCCGATACATCCGTTGATCTCCAACTCCTTAAAAATCATTGATTCATATTTCACAAAGATTTGCCTGATTGACCAAGATTTGTTGCACACTGAAGCTCAAGCACTTTCGATTCTCAATCTCGTCGGCGACGAAAAACTCAAGAATGAGATGGTCGTCGAAGTGAATCGGCAATGTCGATCAGAAGAGAAATGGCAGGCGATGGAAGAAGTTCTTGATGCGACGATGAAGAAGAAGACGAACCGGAAATTTTCTAACTGCCTCAAAGAGATCAAGCTGCAGTTTTTATATCCGCGATTAGATATTAATGTTACGAAGGGATTCAACCACTTGCTCAAGGCTCCATTTTGCATTCATCCCGGAACGAAGCGCGTTTGTGTGCCCTTCAATCCGGAGTCCGTTGACTCTTTTACTCCAGAAGATGTACCACTTTTGGATAAACTGATTTCGGAACGAACGTATTCTTCATCCGAGGGTACTGAGAACAAAGCGGCCAAGCTGAATAACAAAGCCTACTACAGAGACACGAGCCTCGCAGCTTCCATCGACGTGTTTGAGAAGTTCGTCCTGAATATGGAGAGCTCATGGCGTGGAAAATTGAAGGAGATCGATGATCAAAGAATGGAATTCTGATGCGACCCGTTCCGAAGATTTGTTTACGTTTATAGCCCGTTTTTTTTTTTTTTATAATTCGTTCGCGTGGAATTTCTGATACTATCATGAGTCATGACGTGACGAAGCTCATGTATTTTTTGTCGAAGGAGTTATAAATCATGGTCGAGCCTCTTAGTTATTATGCACTTCCGTGATAATAAATTCTGAGCTCCCGATGGTTTTATGGATAGTTGTGCTACTGGAAAAGGTTGCCGAGTTAGTTCGTTGGGCTCGTTGAACTTTTCGTGCTTTTCTTTTTTCTTCAAGGAGTTGTTTTTTTTTTAACATTTTTTTTAACTGACTTACGATCAGATGAAGGCAAAATTGTTGATCATCGGTGCCGGTCCATCTGGCCTAGCCGCGGGAGAGCGCCTCATAGACTCCTCATTCCAAGACTTCATCATCTTGGAAGCGAGACACCGTATTGGAGGTCGTATCAATTCTATTCTTCAAGGTACGTGTTCCATTTTATCTTCCCGTGATTAGGGCTTCAGTAGACATTCGGGATTTTTTATGACAAAATCGTGACGCGTAAATTGTTTTTGTGAACTTTTCGCTGCGATTTTCCGCTGAAGGAATCATATATCTATTTTTTTTTTGTGATTGTGTTTGGTATATTGTTCAAGCACAATGCAGGGGTGGATTGCTCAAAAGACTTGAACCGTTCCTTTGGATAGTTTATTATAGTGTATGATGAGTTCCGTAACCAAATAATGTGGAGTAGAGGGCATGTATAATTTGTCCCAGATCGGTGAAAAATTAATGCAAAAAAATGCATTAATAAAGTTACTTTTTGAAGCTACTGTGTATGGAATATCGAATATTTTTCGAATTGCAGATGTTTCGTACTTTCGTTAGTGTTGAAAAACGGTTCTCTAGTTCCGATGAGTGTGATTGTTTGCTTATATTTCAAAAATTGAACAACTTCATTGACTCCTCTGATTGCTTTTGTCATTTTGCTTCTGAAGATATTGGACTGTAATCATTCTGAAGATTCATCCATTTCCAGATAATTCAGTTTGAAGCAAACTGTTTTTCAGACTCTTCAAAATCATCTTCGTAGTGGCCTGGAGTCACTGTCCCAAATTCTTTGTACGAAGTAATTGTGGTTGTTTCCGTTTTCGGAGGCATAACTGGGCATAATAAATTCTTGGACAGAAATACTGTACTTACGATCATTCCGGGCTTCGTAACGCATTTTTCTTCACCCTAATGAGTTCATTTGTGCCTGGCCAAAACCATGTTTTGTTATGTTGAGTATAATGTAATATTGTGCTGTGGTTCAAGGCTCATCGTACATCGAACTTGGTGCTCAGTGGATTCATGGGGAAGAAGGCAACGTCACGTATGGAATCGCCAAAGCGCAAGATCTTCTTTCGCGTGGAAAAGACGGAAGCAGTCAATTCATGTTGGACGAGGCTTCTGAATGGTCAAATGTCTTGTTCCTGAGGAGTGATGGATCCGCTCTGATGGACTCGAGCAGTCGAAAAATTGGTTTCGTGACATCGATGATGGAGTCTATGGAGCTAGGGCTGGACTGTGACGAATACAGAAGTGCCGGAAATCATCACGTAGCCGCGTTCAACGAGATGTTGCAAGAAAATCGCTTTCATGAATTGCAGGCAGAAAGAGAAGCAATTTTAGATTGGATACATCGATACATCAATTCCGTTGATGCAGCTGATGATTGGGAACAGGTAGCAAACGCGAATACCTACTGGCGGTGTCCAGGGAATACGAATGTTTGTCTTGAACCGAAGCTTGGATATGTATCGGTTCTGAATCATCTAAAGGTAAGAAAGAATCGTAAATACATGTCGCATCGTTTTTTCTTAAGTATGTAAGAAAATTTTATGTTGAAAAGAGCATCTTTATGCCGGATTTCAATTATGCTCCGATTGTTGGAATAGCCAATCATAATGTTGTTTCAAATTCAATTCGGACGCACGTTATTTTTCAAAATGTAATACAGTATGATTTTAAGTTTTCCAGTTAATCTATATTTTCTATCATGAAAATGCTCTGCTGTCAAACCCTGTCATTATATGTCGTCCACATCGGATTCCTTTCAACGATTATTTTTTGTGCTGATGAGTACAGAAGGACTCTCAGTACGACGAAATTTCGGGAACCAGAAAAAAATCGTTATAGAGAACTTCATTTGGACTGGTAAAATTGGATGGGACCAAATAAATTCGTTACACAGAGAAAATTGGTATTGAAATGGTCTGCCTGTATTACGGTATTGATAGTCTACTTTTATGAGTAACTGAAGCGCAGCTCTGTGATGTACTGTAATTCCAAGAAATGACGGATCTACTCATTCGCAGCGGAAATTCGGAGATCAACATTTAATGCTCGGAAAGGAAGTGACGGAGATAAACTACTCGAACAAATCGATTATTGCTGTCACTTGCGCTGACGGAACGAGATTTGAATGCCAGAAATGCATTCTTACTTTGCCGCTTGGAGTTCTCAAGAATAGACCGGGTATCTTCGTTCCGAGTCTCCCTCAGCGGAAAAAGGATGCTATCGACGTATGTGACGTTTATTTTGCCGAACGAGGAATATGCTTAAATTCTAATGCTAAATTCATATTTAGGCTTTGGGATTCGGTGCTGTGGACAAAATATTCTTGATTTTTAAAACTCGTTGGTGGCCAGAAACTGCTGGGGGTGGCTTCAGTTTTCTTTGGACGAATGAACCTGAGCCAGAATATCAGGTTAGGGCTTATGTTTCAGTTTTTATCCCATTCACAGTTGGCCATTATTCGCTGGAATGAGCGCAAAAAATTTTGCACTCTTTTTCAGGGATGGCCCCGGTCTCTTCTGGGATTTTATGCAGACCCCGGTTACGAAAACGTCTTGTGTGGTTGGATTAGTGGCGACGGCGCTCGTGCGATGGAAAAGGTTCCCGTCGAAAAAGTTGAATATGTATGTGTAGCACTTCTGCGGAAATTCACGCGTGGTCTCAACTTGGATATTCCCGAACCAGTGGCGATACATCGGTTCGAACTTGATTCTTATTCGTAATGGATGGATTGCTAGCTAAGTTTTTATTCATTTTTGTAGGTCTACCTGGGGGTCCGATGAATTTTCCCGAGGTTCTTACTCGTACAGATCTGTGGTTTGTGATGAAAAGGGAATCGGTGCTGTGGATCTTGCTGAGCCAGTTTGTGATGGAAGCGAGAATCGGTTGTATTTTGCTGGAGAAGCGACCCACTCGAACTTCTATTCCACCGTTCATGGTGCTATCGAAACCGGTTATCGTGAAGCGGATCGCTTCATCGAAGATGAGAAACGAGATCTTTTAAAATAACTGAAAATTATAAATATCCCCGTTTCTTTTTCTTCATTGATAAAAACCGGTGAATAGTTTTGTTTAGCGCTTATTTTTATGTTTGGGCATCTCGCAAGAAGGTTGAAGGTTACATTTTTCCAATCCCGGGTGAGTCTGCAATATGTTATTTCTATTTTGTTACCTGGGATATTTTGTCGCAAATTTATTGCGAATGAATCGGAACTTTTGACTGGATTCGAAGGTTCGAATGGTATTGATTGATTCGAAACAATCGACTTTTGAATAAATGTTTTCCTCAGAATTTGCCTTGGCTTTCTTGGAAATGTTTGTTTTTATTTTAATAAACGCGCAGTTGATTCTTGGTTTTCCTTTGTTGTTTCAAGATGCCTGAGCATTCGGAATTTCATAGAGTTGTAATCGTCGGTGCTGGTGTGACTGGATTAGCTGCAGCCGATTTTCTTTACAGGAATGGAATATCCGATGTATTAATCTTGGAAGGTAATTTTTCAATTTGGTGGGTGTTCATGAGTTAAAGCAAGAAAATAACATATTTCAATGTGTTATGCTTTCAGTCATGTTAATATTCTTTGCCACGTGATTCCTTCGTCGAGTTGGACCTAATCTTTGAAGTACAGAACAAATTATGTATGAGTTTTGTCAGGCTTATGCTTCCTTTTCGTGGCTGACGGGTGATTTTTTGAGTAATACATTATACAGTATTCGACTTCTTTCTGAAAATGTTTTCTCACTGAGAATGAATTTGAGCGTCGAAAAGGCATCAGTTTCCTTCTGGTTAACGTACAGCACGTGCCTGTTTCATGAAATTGCAAAGAGTGGTAGTTACTTGCGGAGAAATGCGAAAGATTTGAGGTTTAGAGTATTTTGATAATTTGAAGACCAGGGTCCATCTGATGAAACATTCTAATGCATTTTTAATGTTTATGGTACTGAATGTAAAGGTTAATCAGCATTGTCAACTGGTCAGCAAGAAGTGTTCAAAGTTTTGGCTGGCTGCAATTGAAGAAAATCCTCAGCAAATGAACAGATGAGACTTTCATCAAATCTTGTTTTTGAGCCTGCATTGTTCAGACTAAGTTCGGTTGCAAAGTTCTGGTACCACGGCGAAGTTCACGTCAAGATGCTGAGCTTGGAAAATTTCTTGAGTAACCCTCATAGGTCATGATCATTATAATTGTGTTTAATATTAGCATCTTCCGATGATATTAGCACAAGATCGAGTTGGTGGTCGAATATGGACTGTTCCCGATGGTGACCATGTCGTAGAGCTCGGTGCGCAATGGATCCACGGAGAAGTTGGTAACTCCTTGTTTGATTTCAGCTCCGCGCGTGGGCTCATTGATACCGAAAGCGTCAGTTATGAGGCCGAAGGATTGTTCTACACGAGCAGTGGGGAACAATTGAATAATGATATTGTTGATCGTGCTCAAGCTGTCATCCGAAAGGCTTATGATCAGTGCAGCAAATTTTCCCGAGAGCCGGAAGAATCGTGGAAAGAAAAGCTTCCGTCTTCTGTTGGAGCGTTTTTCAGGAAGAAGTTCCTTGAGCAATTCGAAATTCAGAATTCGCTCCACGAAGGATTATGGAATTGGTTGATGCTGTGAGTAATGTGGCTGAATTTTCGCAGTCCTACTTCGTTTATTCTAGTTCGTATCCTAGAAGCTGCCTTTTTTTCAGTTACGAGAAAATTGACAACGCTTGTGACTCCATGTATGAATTATCCGCGCTATCTTGGGGAGAATGGTCAGATTGTGACGGAGAATGGCATGTCAACTTGAAGAATGGATACTCCTCCGTTATTACAGCGCTGCTTGATAGCCTCAAACCTGGAGTACATTCATTGAATGACGAACACCGACCCATTTTACGTTTACGTGAACCGGTTGATAGCATCCATTGGATGGTGGACATGGATAATGCGACGTCCGAGTCAAATCCTCATTATTCACTGGTCGAAGTGCACGCAGCATCTGGCAAAGTCTACTGTGCTACTCATGTGATCGTCACTGTATCGCTTGGTGTTCTGAAAGAGCATTTGGACTCGTGGTTTAAGCCGGATCTACCGGCTAGAATGCGTTTAGCTATAAAATCATTAGGATTTGGAGTTATTGATAAAATATTTGTTACTTTTCCGTTCGCGTTTTGGGAGAAAGATTGCCGAGGTATACACCTGGTTTGGACTGAACCTGAGGAAGAAGGGTCTACAGTGCGTACATTAATTCTCTTCGGGTGTATTTTTAATATTTCATTTTATCGTTGCGCTTTTCGCATCAGATGGCGGATAATTGGGTTCGAGGCATTACTGGCTTTGATCCAGTCATCCGTCAACCTTGTACCTTGGTTTGTTGGCTCGGCGGGGAAGAAGCAAGGTTTATGGAGACGCTTTCTGAAGAAAAGATTAAGGAGGCCCTTGTGGCATTGTTGCGGAAATTCTGCGCGGACCTCAACGTACCAGATCCTGTGCGGATCTTGAGGTAAAAGGTAGGACAGATAATCAGGGTACTGAGGTTCCTCAGTTAACAGAGTTATTTATTTTTGGTAAGAAGTCTATTACAGGTGAACCTTGATAAGTTGAACCTCCCTAAGTCAAATTTTCTGAGGTCTTCTGGTTATTATTTACTTGAAATATGGAAGAGATAGTGATTGAAACAAATAATTTGATGGATCTTGAAAGTAAGTGAGACAAATACAGCAAATGAACCCCTGCCTCCAAGTTCAGCAAGCTGTAAATTCATTAAGGAGCAAGTTTAAGCCCAGAATATCTCATTTATGATTTTCCACACTTTTTTCACTTCTCCTCACAACAGAAGTCTTTGTTTCTTTAACTGGAAACTTCTGAAAATCAAAACCTCCAAAATTCGACTTTGTTTCCTGGTCCCTAGAAATTTGACTCGCAGAGGTTCGACTGTATCTGGATATTCTATTAACCAAGTAATGTAAACCCAGCTTTCTAATTGGGTTCAGACCCCAAAAAGTACATAACTGAATAATTCAAACCTAAACAGATAAACTCAAGTGGGCCAGATTCTGTGGGAATCCTACATCAATTCTTGAATAAATTTGCTTTAAAAAAATGTAGCGTGTTCCACATCTAGAAAGGATATTGTAATTTCAAAAGTTTCAAAAGAGGAAAACAGCGCTCTATACAATTGGGGTAAACCAAAGATTTATCCACTGGGGATTGCCTAGCAGTCACAGTTCTCGAGCAAATTTGATTATTTTCAAGGACAAACTTTTTTCTTGCAGCTTATTACCCCAAGCAGGCTCCACTATCAGATGCTAAATTTGAGGTGTCCCGGTCAATTGGGTAGAATGTGGTTTGAGCAAGGCGTCATTATCTGAGGTATTTCTGTTGCATTATCTGGGCTATACAAAAAATTACAGCACTAGGTTTTGATAGTCTTGAATTTCTCAATGCCTTTGAAAAGTGAACATTTAATTTTTTTGAGCTTTGATTTGATTATTTTCCACAATTTAGTGTAATTTAAATTTTCAACTGTTTAATATGACCATCTACCCTTCTACAGTATTTCAAAGGCAATTGTGTGAGAAATACTGCAGTGTCTCCATTTTCGCTGCCATATTCTGAAGTCTAAACAAGCTGAAAGAGGTTAATCTTTCTCCGAAATCAATTGATGACGCACTTCCATACGTTTCGGTGAAATTTCACAGAATGAAATTATTTTTAAAAGCATTTTGATTTGGAAAAAGCTACTTTTTGCCAAGGTCGCAGTGGTGGTCAAATGAATACTTTCGGGGATCTTACTCCCATCGAAACTTGCGTTCAAATGAGCTTGGCGTGAAAGCAACGGATTTAGCTGAACCATTATACCGTATGGATGAAGCGACTGGCAGAAAGGTGACTTCGAAACAGCAAATCGTATATTTTTCCATTCCTTCACGAAAGCGAATTTTTATGTTCTGGAGTAGGTACCTGTGGTCATGTTTGCTGGTGAAGCTCTGCACAGCACTTATTACTCAACAGTGCACGGTGCTTTTGAATCTGGGAAAAGCGTTGCACTTGATTTGATTCGAAGCTTCACTGATCTCTGAATGTACAGAAATCGTTAGTATGCGTGTGTCACATTTTTTTCAAGGTTTACACATTTGTGATGTTTTCTATGGGCTTTTTCCCCGTTTCCTGAACTCTCATGTGAGTTTCGCTAAGTCCAATAACTTCGCAAGCGAAATCTAATAAGAAAAGTTATCTTATTTACCTGAATAGGTTTACTTCTTGGTTTGCATTTTTAGGAAACGTTTTTGACCTTTGAAGCCCAGTTGTGGAAAATTTGCGTAGGAAGCATAGTTCAAATCATCAATTTTACGAGTCCTCTGTGTGGTCAAAAATTGTTGTTCGTCTCCGGAGAAGTAAGCTACGAAATGAGTGGTCGTTCACTTCTGGCTGAGGTAGACTAATCTATGAATAAATTTCATCATGCTGCCTTCTCGATCAATGATGCCTGATTTTTTTTTTTTTTGTTGAAAGTTTCTGATATGGCTCGTCCGTAAATTTTATCGTACAGTATTATATCTGACACGCTTTTATCTAGGATTAATTTAATGTATTCTTGTTGTTCTGCAGAAGATGAATCTTCGCCGTTGATAAAAAGGTCGAAATAATGTGGAAAAGGTCGTTAGAAACAAGTTTTGTTTGAAGATAAGACCCTACTGAAACTCGTAACTGTGCTGTTATTATAACCGACCGCATGCTTTTTATTTTATTTTTTCAGTTATTATTATCACCCTTGTCGCGCAGATCAATTTGCTCTTTCTGCCACGAAAGCTTACTTTTTGGAGTACTGTAATCTCTTCTTGTGTTGCTGCCTTTGCATTTTAAAGAATTCGTTGCATTTTTCACAGGCGAGATGCTGATACGAAGCCATTTGCAAGTCCTCCGTTTGGCTCATTTCGTGGTGCTCAAATTTCAGGAAGTCCGGCATGAAAAGGAAATTGACAATCTTTTATTTTTTAAGAACGTTGTGCCAAATTACAAAAACGCATTGCTTACGGTGGGCGAATTCGTCCAAGTGAAGTACCGGTATATGTCAATAACGATCAAAAATGTTGATATTGCAGTACGATTTTCCCAATTTTGATGTCTTTCCTGATATTGTTCCCGACATTTTCGTGCTCTGATGAAGTATAGCCAATCTGTTGATGAAACGCGGTTTTCCCTTGTATTTCGAAATTTGAGAAGTATTTCGTGTAGTTTAATTTTTAGAATGTTCTTCAGATGGAGGATGTGATGGAAGAAGACTTTGTGTTGATCAATTCGAACGGGATTGTGTATGAGCCTCTTCAGAATACCCCGTGCACTCCCGGAGTTTCCACTAGCGTGGACGCATTTTGGGAACCGTCGGCTTCAACAAACGAATGTCAAGAAACTGCCAAAGATTGTGGCGATGTTCCGTTTCAAATGAGCGCAGAATTACGGAAATCACTTGGCCATGGCGGAAATGAATTGTCCGTTCTCCTCAATGCGGTGCAACGATTGCTGGACACTGTCGATCTGGACACAAAACGAGAGGCCTACAGTTTTAACACGGAACGCGAGATCTTGAGTTGGAGTCCTTGAAAAACCTTGATATTGCGGAATATTTTGTATTCGGGAATGCTGTAGTTTCTTTCTTTCTCGTGAACGTTTGAATAAGTTATTTGCTAACCGTTGTTCAAGTTAACTCGCTTTCCAAAGATTGAGGAAGATGTACGGATTTATCCGTATTATGAAACGGTCACGATGAATTTGTGGTAAATATAGCTATTTGTTTTGAATCGGATCAGATCGGTAATGTCGGGTATTCAATCATTCAAAACTGCATGTGTTTTATGAATCAGACGATTTCTCTTTTTTCCGCGCTGCTGCGAAAGGCTGTTCGATATGTTGTGAACACAGATATCATCAAGAATCGTCTGTTCGTGAGAGCTTTGCAAGGTAAGACCGATTGATTGTATCAAATCTAAAAATGTGCGTGAATAAGTTTGCACAAATATTCATTGAAATTTTTCTTTACGCAGGATGGAAGCTGTGCACAGAAATGCTTTCCTAGATTTAATATTTCATCTGAAGGACGGTACTATAGCTGCGCATAAAAAAGTTCTCGTGGAGAAAAGCGAATATGTCCAAAGAATCGTTGGAAAATTTCCGTCTGCTGTGGCTGTCATCCAATTACCCCAGTTTTCCTGCGCAACGATCAAGAATCTGCTCAACTTCATATATACTGGCGATTTAGTGGTGAACGGTTCAAAAGCAGCTGCTGATCTTTACTACGCTGCTTGGTGCTTGGAAGTCAAAAGCGCACGTTTGACGACGGCTTGTGATTGCTCGTGTCACGAGGTTTTTGAGTTGACTTCTGTATTTTTTTTTTATTGGTCGAAGTTTCTCTGAACAGGCTTGTATTCAAATTAAAATATATTGCACTCTATTTGTTTGTTCAGCGTGTGTAAAAGATCTTACAACCAAATCCATTGCTATAATCATATTTTCGAGTTTAAATGTTGCACACTCGTGCAGCATCTATAGCATTGAAAGGTATGGCATTTTTAACTCAATAGAAAGATTGAAACCATTTTAACTTGGAAAAATCTAGAAATTCCAAATTTGATTTTTCACTCTCATACTACTGTATCAAGTAATTTTCGCCCAGGGGTCATTTATCTGCTTGTTAGCGCATTTTGCAGAAATATAGCCGTTGCAATTTTGAATAGGTTATTTGAATAGTCATGCTGTTTCTTGTTGCAGTTGCACAAACCACTATGTACTTCATCCGATGCTGAGGACTCCGACGGTGAAGAAACGAGCTCGGAAGATGTGAATCCACCAACACTCATTGGTTGGAATTCCGAAGCGACTCCGCACATTCCGTTGGGAAATTCACATGATTGCTTCAGTGGCAACCCTGTGGTCCCAATGGTTGTAGGCAATTTTTCTCGAGTCGAAATTTCCTCTGAGCAAACTCCTGATCCAAATATGAACATGGATGTGTGTCCTCAAGAGGTCACTTTCGAATGCGACTGACCCAAAATGTACGTTCGCGATTATAAGTTCTAATTTTTTTCGTTCAGGTTGTTACCACGATTCTTCCGAAACGTTCGCGCACTCTCCCGAGTGTATCGCGTGCACCTGAATTACTGACGGATACTCCGATTGTAGTTCCTGAAGAAATAAAAGCGACAATGCCGTCAGGAGTGACATACTTCGAGCACATTACCAAGATCATCTGGCGGGGAGTGCAAGATGGAGCAGCTGTTTTCGTCTGCCAATTGTGTTCTAAAACGTTGAAGAACAAGCAGGGAGCCTTATCTCATGAGCGTGCGCACAAGCGAAAAAGTGAAACTTGAATGAAGCATTGGGAGATGAGGGGATATCTGGTCATTAGAAAATTTTCAAAATACTTTGAAGATGTCATATTGATGGACCAAGTGCTGACTGCGATTATCTGTAGAAATTCTTGGATAGAAATTGCGTGGACTCAAGCAAACTGAGCGAAATGCGTCAAAAGGGTTTCCTATTTCTTTTTGCTTGGAAAAAATGAAATTTTCTGGATTTTTATATTTGGAAAGAAATGGTTGTTCGACAGAATGCGTCGCGAAATATTTCCTGTGGTTTTACCTGTGATGAACGAGCATGTGTTCAAAATTTCAAACACGTCGAAAGGAATTCCGAAATTTGAGGCGTCCAAAGTTTGAGCTTTTCGTGTTCTTCTGGATTGTGAAGTGTGAACATTTCTATAACCGAGTAATGTGAGCTCATCGGTGAGTGAAATCGTGAGGCGCTGTGCGAACATTACTGAATTACGTTTGTGTCAGAAATGGTTTAAACTTTCTTCAATTCGGAAGTGTTTTAATTTTCGTACGCTATGCGATTTTCAAAATACTGTATCCAATTTGGGGGTTTGTAAATTTAAATATTCACCTAGTCCGTAGGATTGGCTTGGCCATTTCTTGTTGTACACTGCCTTAAAATTCCAGTATTTTTTAGGCTATCTGTTACTAGTGACAACGAAGTTAAGAAACCGTGTGTTGCAATTGGCTGACTCTTCTATTATTCATAAAAGGCTAATCCGGTGGTTGGAGATTGGAAATAATTGACTATTATAAGTATTATTTTCAAGCATCAGATGATCTGGGCTGCCCTACTTGAAAAAAAAAGAAGAGTACAGTATAGGGAAAATCACGAGCTATTATTCGTTTTTGAACGGCGAGGCATGAAGGGAAATCATGACCAGGATTTGTGTAGACTGCCGCAGATTTTTTGCAGGCACTTTTTTATTATGCCGGAAGAACTGAAGCAGTGGGTGCACGAAGTGACAAATTTTAGTTCACAGTACGCGAATGAAGAACGAATTTCATTTTCCGTGAATAATTTGCCCGGTGTGCCGAATGTGTATCCCCATCACGGAGAAAGCGTTGAAGCCTTCGAGCTCCGTTCTTATGGCGCATGGGACCGCCAATCTCCGTCGTTCCTGTCCAGCTATTTGAACGAACCCTGGGCTTCGAAAGTTTCCAGAACCGTGACTGATTTCGTTGACGTGAAGCTTCGAGTACCTGTAATACCGTCCAGCATAGAAATTTTCGAAACTTACAATCCCGGAGCTGTTTCCGCAATCTGGGCTTTCCGGTGGGCGAATAACAGTTGGACATCGCTGTGGGCCTCGAACGGCGTACCGGGCGACACGGAAAGTCACAAAAGTGGGACATCAAGAATTTTCAGTCCTCAACTGCGGAAAATTCCGTTCAAGACCGAGTACGTATATGTGATGTGTCAAGCACAATTTCTCGGAATTCGATGTTTGTTTTGGTTGTCATGTTTATTTGTAGAACTAATCCATGGAGTCCTAAGTAAATTTCCCAAAGGCTCAAAGCTGCATTGTGTCAGCCAGTTGTTCGAAGTATAGAACATGAGAAAACTGCTTCGAACTGAGTTAAAATCATGAGACATGATGTTCCGTATACTGTGACCTCGAAAGTTTTTATTACATTTTGCCCTCGTTTTCTGAAATTGAAACCTATTGCTGGGCGGGCCATGAGTAGTAAACCGATTCCCCAGTGTTAGGTCTCTTAAATGGGTAAAGATATTAAAGTACAGTACTTGAAGAAGAAAAAAAGGTGAAGGGGAATCTTTACAATTTGGAATGATGTCCAATTTCATAGTTCGGATGTCAAGCGCCGACAATGAAGAAATTAAACAAAAAATTGGTTCGGGCTATTTGTTTTTATAAAGGTTGATGGGCTTTCTGGTCCTATTCTGCGAGTCTTCGAAATTTAGTACTGTACAGTATTTCGAAGCAGGCAGCAACATATCCATATTCCTCAGAAAGATATTTCCGACATTATTTCCATTTTTCAGTTTTCCTTCTGGCAGCCCCGAGAAAGAGAATGAATCTGGTGGTAGCAGGATGCAGTTTTCTGGTTCCAGTTTTGTGCTGTCCCATTTTTTTTAAATTCGTTTTTTCTGTATTTTGTGCCAAAATACTGTACTGTATTAATGATTGAATATTCTGATATCAGTATATGTAAAAACCATTTAACTTGAATGATTCACGAGAAAAGTTGAAAAATTGAAATACGCTGCATTTTGTCATCCGCACAGTGCATGATGAGGATTTTTTTTCGTTCGTACACTCGTATCCTATTAAAATTACATTTATTAAATTTTTTTTTTCAGCTTATTGCGCTTCGAGTTTAACACCAGTTACTCGCCACATCACGTTCAAATCGATGCGATCCGCGTGATATCGAATCCAGGTGTAATGGTAGATCCTGTTGTCGAAGAGCGAAATGTCGATCACACCTCAGAATTACGGAGGAAAGTGGCAGAACTCAATCTCCGGTGTGATCCGGCCGACCTCCTGGCTGTGTTCTCAAAATTCATGGAACAAGAGTATGCAGATTTCGTTAAACATTTCCAGTCTAGACTGAATGGCTTGGAATGGCTTCCGGATTATGTGATCATGAAAATACTCGGATACTTGGATTTGAAATCTCTCTGTGCGCTCAGTCGAGTGAATCGTCATTTGTATCGATTGTCGAGCGATCCGTTACTGTATCGCAAACTAGACATGCGCCCGTATTGGCCACAGTTGCGTGGAAAATGTTTATTCAAGTATTTATCATCAAAATGTAGTGTTCTGCGGATGTTAGATCTGTCGTGGTGTGGATGCTACGGCGCAATAACTGCGAATGAATTCTGCAAAATCATGGATCGATTCGGACATACACTTCTTGGGCTGTGGTTGGATTACTGCGATTTTCTCACCAGCGATGTAATCAAGATGCTGCATATTTGGTGTCCTCAACTCAAAGGTGTGCTTGTTAGCTCTCATAATTTTCACTTCAGTTTTTCCGCAGATTTTTTTGTTCTGTTCTCGTCGAAAATGGAAGTCGATCTCGACTTCGTTCGCACGGAATTATTCGTTACGAAAACTGATCGCGAGAAAACATTAGAATTGTTGGGGAAAGCGGACGAACTTGCACTAAGGTTAGTGCAATCATTTGCGAGATGTTATGTATAAACCTACTCTCGCTACAACGATTATCTCTGCATATTTGTTTCCCTTACGGGTCTCTGCCCATACAGAGGTTCTCTACAAAGAAATTCTCTCTACAACGAATTTTTTGCTTGTCCCATGAATTTTTTGAAGAAAGAGTCCATCTAAATTTTTATCTTTGGTCCCGATTTTGCTTCGATTGTTTTCCTGGCGTATTTTCCAATTTTTATGAAAACAAATTTGAGAATCATTTTATTTCAAACAAACTGAAATTTCCCTTCTGTTTCGCTGGTCTCGACAGCGTCTTCTATACTTCATTTTTCATTTACGTTGAATTTGGCGGAGTTACCGAAAAGTTGGTTAAAATCCATGGACGAATTTGTTTGCTGAAATTTTACTCGATGCCACAAGGAAAAAACATGGTAGAGTAGAAATATCCCTGGGAAAGAAAAATATTGGCATTTAAGAAATTTCCGGAAAATCCTAAGTGGATAAACGGAATTTCTGCTCAGATACAAAGTTTAACTATATTTTCATAATATTTTCATGCACTCAAATCATTATCCTGAATGATCACGATGCTCATTTCGTGGGGCCCCGTTTTTTTTATCACAGTAGTTCAAAAGCAGAGGGCCCCTGTACTGTATTCATTTCAACTTTTTAAGTCACCGAGAATCAAGAAATATGTCCGACCGCTGCAAAACTTAATCTCACTGTACAAATCGGTGTATTCTTCCGTTTCTTCGTGCGTTCATAAAAAATTTCACTTTTTTTTGTCCTTTTTTTTACTTGATTGTATTTTTCGACATTTTCTATTGATTCGTTTGATCCATTTCGATTGTTCGCAACATATTTCACGCATTATGCATTAAAATACAATATTTTAAAATTCTAAGTGTTGAATCAATTGGGATGACGCGTGAAACTTGGTTTTATCAATTGAATTGTATTATTGAAATATTTTTAAACAATAATATTAAATTCCAAATCGAATGGGTATGGAATCTGATTTTCAGAAAATCGAATGATCATTATACATTTTACAGCAGTGACTTGTAAAACTGGTGTCGTAAAGCGTCAGAGTTGTACGCCATTCAAAATATTTTTTTTTCAATTGTTCGTGTTGCTAGGATCAGAAAAGGTACCTTTGTGACCCAGCATGCGGCGAAAAATTTGGGAGAATCAACCTTGAAAATGATGCAGTGCGTACAACCTGTTGTGCAGGCGTGCTTAGGATCAACTAAATCGGACGCCCCCTCTGAAATCTCGGGAGATTCGCGGAATGTTTGACGAAATGTTGTTTTCCCGGAAGTTGAGAGTTTTTATTTCTTTCTGATGCAAACCAAAAATATGTTTCTCCATTAATTTTGATTTGTTTTCCTACAGAACTGAGTTTATGCGGTTTGCAGCTCAAAGGAGATCCTGCTCAATCTGGTTTCTTGTCACTTCGAGGACTTCGGAATTTGGAAAGATTGAACCTATACAGAACGAATATATCGGAGGATGCCCTAATCATGGTCCTTGATTCCTCTCCGAATCTAAGGCACTTGCTCGTTGGTAATCAGCATAGATGTCGTTTTTTTATCCATTCGTGTATACGTGTTCGTGTACTGTATACTGATGAGAAGTTTACTCATGTATAGGTTCGTGTTGGAGCGTTGAGTCGATGGATCGTGTTGCCGCCGTTGTCCCGGTGTTCTGTCCGCGTATCGAATCCCTTGATCTATGGAGAGCTCCAGGTTTTACAGTGGCTGGCTTGACCTCAATTTCGAAGTGCTCCATGTTGCGAGAACTCGTTCTTGGCTGGACGTGAGTTCATTCTTTTCTTTTTTAATCCAACGCTAATATCGTCTATTACTGTGTGCTGATGTCTTCAGTTTGGAAGATTGTTTACTTGAACACCACGCCTTACCTCCAAAATACAGTACATAAGGGATTTTGTTGAATTTATATTTCTACTCGATTCTTCGTTTCGCGGAACAACCCGTTTTTGTTGAATTGCTGATGCTGGGGAAAAACCTAGTTCAAATCCAACAGCACTAATTTGCTGCTAGATCATTCATTTCTTAATGCATATCGATATCAGTCAGTTGTTCATAGTGGAATACATGTCGTGCTGAACTGCTCAAGTAGTTTCTTCTTAATCTCATGAAGATCCAAAATTTGTCTCTCCCAATTTTTGAAAATATATAAACCTCATTTCGGGGAATACTTAGAGATTAATATAGAAAGGTTTATATCGAAGCTCGTTTCAAGAGAAACTCGTCCTGCGTTAAGAAGCTTCTGATGATTTCAGGATTTCTGAAGACAGCTCTTTTCATGCGGCCTTCCGATTATTTTGCTGCGGTGTACCGAACTTGCAGAAAATTGATCTGTCGGCCTTCAGAATTCTGTGCGACGCTGATGTGGACCACATGTCGAGATGCTGCCCAGAACTGATGCAGGTCATTTTAATGGGTAACCGAACGGTGACAGTTTCAAGCGTCAAAAGGTGTGTTTCTGAATATTCTCTATTCTTGAAAGTATAATCTGACAGACAAATCTGACAGCAATAGATAACCTTAATGACCAGAAGCATTTTTTCCTTGAATTTAGTATGAAGTTATTCGAACGATAACCTTTCTTTTTCAGTTTAGTTTCGAGCTGTGTGAATAAATGAAAGCGTATTCTAATAATCTATTCTGTTCGCGAGAATCGGCCGACTGTGTTAATCAGCTTGATTTCAAAATCTGTCTAAAATGATGTCAAAAGGATGTTGACGATTTCTTCGCTTTTTGTTCTCGGTTATTGTGCTTATCAAATCAAGTGTTTTTATTTCAACATTTTGGTCCAAATTCTCTAGATTGCTTGTGGCTTGCAGAAGTCTGCGCCTCCTGGATGTTGGATACTGCAACGTTTCAAGATATGAAGTGGAAGAATTACGTGCGCAGTATCCGAATGCAACCATAATTTGTGATTGAATGTGGAATAAATTGCGTTGAAGCAATGCACGTGGAAGTACTTTGCAGTATTTTATCACGAAGCTTATCTTCATTCAGTTGCTGTGAACTCCGGACATGGCGTTAATATTGACCTTTTTCTGAGTTGATTTCTGCGATTGTCAATTTGCCGGGCAACGGGACAGACAGACAAGTACTGTAAAAGTAATATGATGGTTTACCATGATTATGGTTCATCGGAAAGATTTGTTCACTGCGTCAGAAATAATGAATTATCATTAAATTGTAGTGAACAGTTTAAATACGGGAACAGTTTTAGGAAAGAAGATGCTTCGCAAGCATACGAAGAAAAGGCTTGTTTTCAATTGCGAAGCGTATAATAAGAGTCAAAGAGGGTTTTTAAACTGAGAAAATCGGTCCGGAGAAGAACTCTGATCCGTATATCCGAGTAGGGTTGTGGCTGAGTCAAATTTGTAAAAGCCCTTGCTACTGTTGCCATCGAGAAGTCCGTCCACCGCCACTCTACACAGGGTGTAGCTCGCTCGATGGCAACCGACCTTTCATAATCGTACCCATCTGTATACGGTATATGTGCCATGACTGACCAGATATATACTGTATATATATATATATATATATATATATAATACAACATATGCTTCCTTATACTCATGGCTGCTAAGTATATGTCTCGTCGTTTTATTTTACAGTACAGTACATCATACATTGTTCTTTACTGATGGAAGTCAACTGAACAATATACAGGAACCATGAATAATAAATTATTAAAGTTGTCAGTGGAAGATATTGCTGAACAATCATTTAACATGTTTTTACGTGCAGTATTAACAGTTTCTCCTTATTAGTGATATATTTATAAATGGTTATTTTTCGTATGATAGAAGATTATTTAGTTTTTAGAGATAATGTGGAAATTTTTGTTAAAGTTTTTGGAAAATGTGCACACAATTTGACATAGAAGGTTTAATCTATCTATTTTAATTAACTTCAAAGCAACATGAAAATGTTTTTTTCTTTTGGCTTAGATATGCCTTTTAATTATGAGCTGATGTGACCTGTGAGTACAAATACGGGTACATGAGGTAAGACTTCATCACACCAGAATTATTGTACAGTACTATACGCATAATACAGTATATGTAAGCTGCATCACTCATCTGCTAAGCTGGATGCGTTTTAAAAGGAATTTTATTTAAACTACTGTACATTGCTGAAGTTTTCATCAATCAAGCCAAATTGTTCCCTGCTGAAAATTTTTCGATCATGTGGTTTTAGTCATGCTGTACATATATTATCATAAATAACCCGCACTTTCACGCCTTTCGGAACAGTCATGGACGTGTTACCACCACCAGCAGCAGCACAAACCCTTCATAATACTGTACAGTAAAACGTAGGAAGTAATAAGTTCTGGTCAAACGCATGTTCATGAAGGAAGTGTGACAATTATCTAAATCTTTGTAATTTAATTCGATTTGCTCATTCAAATTTCTTCTGCGCGCGAACATGCTTCATGTGATATGAGCGACATCTGCCGAAGTAATTTATGACAGGTATATCGCGTTTCCCTCCCGGAAGTACAGTACAGTACTGTACTATATTACAAATCGGTAAAATGTAAAATAACAGTTGAAGACGGAATGTTGCTACATGGACGTTTTCAGGATTTCTACAAGATTTGATCCGCGCTGCTTGACATCATCCGTAGTGACCTATCCCGTGATAAAGTACTGTAATGTACGCGTACAGCCTATTTGACCCGAACAAATCCAGGATTCAGTTCAACTGACCTACTGTCGAGCATCTGCGACAAAGCCTCTCCCTCTCTACCTGGCTTTCGGGGTGCCGTGCAAGTGTATCAGATAATTCATCGGAACGTGATCTTAAGTAAATACGTGAAATTACTGAGGTCATAAGATTCTTCCAGGTCCTGCAAGTACAGCTGAGAAACGATGCGTATTACTATTATCCTACTACGAATTCGCAATCGCTGATGAATGTGCCGTAGAACCGGATAAGCTGTTCCGGTCTGTAGAATAATTCGTGCGAACTATTCCTCGGAGCTAGCCTCGAACTACTTCAGTGAAATGAAAACGAACGCGGTACTCACAAATGCGGCTCCAATTTTGTAAAGCTTCGGCTTTTTTTTCTTCCGCGATTCGCATTATGTAAATGGTCTTCTGTTACCACGTGCGAAGCTTTCGGCTGCCGTATTTACAATCGTGTGGATACACTTCTAAAGTGATATCACTTTTTTTATCTTTCAGAAACGATTCTCCGCTGGAAGTGATCTGTACAGGAAATGGCAGCGTTGTTGCGGATCTCGTTGTCGTTGTTTGTTCTGCTGGAAGTGCTCAATGTGGTCAAGTCCTGCAATAAGGCTATTTGCGGAGCTGTCGTCAGTAAATGCATGCTGATGCAGTCTTGCAAATGCGAACGCAAAGCAGCATGTGTTTGCTGCAAGGATTGCATGCATTGCCTTGGGCATTTGTACGCCGATTGCTGCTCTTGTGTGGATCTATGTCAAGAAAAGAATCCTTCAGAGACTGATATCGGAATCGAGACGCATTCTGAAAGATTCGACAAGGCTGATCCAGCTTTGTTCGATACAATAATGCAAGATGATGATGCACTTGATCGTTGGCACGTAAAACGTACGGAGGAAAAATGGTCACAAGCTGAAACTGAGCAATGGGAGATGAAATTCGGAGAAACAGTGTCGGATAGCTTTGGTTCCTTGCAAGCTGTTAAGTATGACAAATCTGGCTTGAAGAAGGTGAACTGCACCGTGGCATACCTTCCTGACTGTATGTCATTGGCAAAATGTTTAGACATCTGTCGTGGACTGGGGTCCAGCGGTTATCAATATTTTCCTGACGGATGCTGCGAATGCTTTGGTTCAATGTGCAAGAATAACGGAATCGATCAGTCGCAGTGTCGAAAATGTCCGGGCGAGGATGAACCGGATTTCGAAGAAGAAGATTTATATATTCACCGAAATCTTGAAGAACAGCAGGCGGAAACGAACGTTGAAAAAGATTCTGTGAGCCAATCAGAAATGCAGAATGACATATCCGCAGCGTGACAGCCCGTGGTTCATTGAAACGAATGACAGAAGTGCATTCAGCGTATTCTTGCCAATTTGCTGTTCAACGAAGAGCAAATACATTTTTGATGAACGCGCTGGCGATTTTCCTAATGGCTTGCCAATACTGTGTGCCAAATTCGCCTCTCTGGTGAAATTGCTAATGCTTGGAAATACAGTCAAACCGAGTGCCTTCGAATGTACTATAATGTATATTGGATTTGACTATGTCCTCTAAATTTACGTGCCAGCTTGCGGGCATTCAGTGTATTAAAATTTGCGTCCAATCGGAAGTGTTGCTTTATGTGGAACAAACCGAACGAAAGCGTTACATCAACTATTTATGTATTCCTTGTCTTGATCGGTTCGCCGCGTCTCCCGGTTGATGAAATTTCATGATTCTGCTTTAATTTGACTTAGTATTTCTTGCAGTATTGTTGTGTGACCTTGAAATTGAGTGCAATTTCAGTACGACGCGCGTGCGGTTTTATAAGGAAAAGTCCACATGTTCGACGGTGAATGCAATTCAGAAGTCATCCTGATCTTTTATAATTTTATTCGAGTGACTTTTCGTGGCACACCGATGACACCAGTATGAAGCGGAGCTTGCACTGATTCGGAAATTGCCGGAGATCGTGTCTCCAATTTTCACGCTTTTTGGTGTGTATTTTTATTGTTGTCTTTAAGTACGTTAATTATATGGTATGGTTTGTATGTTTCAGCAGAAACTTGACGGTTTCGTTCTCAAGAGAAGTTTTTCGAAAAATCTGTTTACGTAGAAATGCGTAGCTCAGAGCAAGACAGACCAAGAAGGCATAGTTCCTTGCCTCTGACTTTGGGTTGTTTCATGTCTGCTCGCGTGAAGAAGGTTCTAGATGGCGAGGGACAAATTCAGTCGAAGGTTGCCAATAATTCGAAAGTCCGCCGTATCAATCCGACGTCAGTTCGAGCATCGGCATCAAACGAGTGCTGGTATTCTGCTGCGGAAAATGAGACTCAAGTTCCAACGTCGAACCTCGTTTCGAAACAAGAGTCATCATTATCATTCACGGAAGATATTACGATCTGTTTGGCAGGTAGGCCTCAGGACCTTGTTGTGAAAGAAGCGAAATGCATAGTACGTGACGTGAAACAATACAATCGCAATGATATGACGGACGTTTTGCTGAAGATTTCTGAGCTTCAACCTGTGGACTGCAGTCACATTTGTGAGACCCGTGCTGACGCTGCCATGCTTTGTCTGTACGTCATTGCTGAATTTGATGAGGAACTTCTTCGCCTATTAAAAAATGATGTTCTTCACGCATTGAAAGAAAATTCAACGATTTGCCGCTTTTGCCCTCCGTTAGAAAAAAGACTCGAATCCGTTTCGAGCGCCATTACAGAAGAGCGAAAGCTGGAAACGATGAAGCTTGATTTCTCGGCAAGTGGTGTATCGTACGATCCGAAAAGAGATAGCAAAACTGGATTCGTAAATCCACAATCGTTCAGCGCATACAGAAAACAACGAGATGCTTTTTATCGTTTGCATAGTTGCTGGGAAGAGAGCAAGAAGACCGGTGACGACGGCGAATTGAGTGGATTTCAATGCGCAGTCGAGGATCTGATGAATATATCTTCAGATCTTGAAATATCTCTCCATTTTGCTGATCTGTTCATTCAGCAATTCTTGGTCGACCTCCGACAGAACGGAGTGGCTGGTGATATTCCTGTCAGAAGTTCGGATTCTCAAAAAATGCGTCTTCTGCAAGAACGGATGACCGCCCCGAAAGAGCATTCAGGCGCACAATTATTGGATTATTCCGTCGATTTCTTTGTGGCATTTTTGAAAGCCACCCGCAATGCTCTTTTTCGCGACGCCTTGATTATGACCATTGTCGGACACTCCAGTGATCTTATGTTCAGCCGTGGACAGAAGTTACCCGATGTTTCTGGTAGGATACATTTTGATCCGTCCGGAATTTAATCAAAATCTTGATGTACAACTCGTACTCATGTTTTTTATATAGACTATTGTGGGAGCTCGCACATTGTTGCAGATGAACTTCTCAAGTGCCTGGAGGCCCTCGGAAAACTCTTGGGTCTGGTTTATTTTGTCCCGAGAAAGTTGAAGTATCCAGTGAACAAGGCGGATATTATCGATGAATATGTTCGTTCGAAAACCTGGGTGAGTTAATTTTAGGAATGCTGCTATCAGTTTTAAGCGAGAAAAATAAGCTTTCATATAGATGTAGGGTTTACATTCACATGATATTCTTCTTTCAGCGCGAACTGCGTTTTCGAGAGCTGTGAGGTATTTGCCTTCTTTTGAAAGAAAGTAGTATTGTTAACAATCTTGACGCACGAAATTGTATTTCCTTCTTCAATATGAATCATTTCTATTTATTTTGCAGGTTCAAGCACCGGTCGACTTCAAAGGGATTTTATTGAAGGGCATTCAAACTGGAAACTGTTTACCCGTCGTGATTTGGATGACAAATTGCCTGCTGTTCGCTGACCCTCTGTCCGTCCGAGGTCGATCCTTCCAAGATGTTCTAAATATTTTTGATCATTTGTACAAAACATCCACCGCTGATACAGTGGTCTGTCGGCAATGTTGCGTTCATCGTATTCCTAGTGATGTTCTAAACATGTCAAGTAGTGGCGCTTTCTGTATGCAGCTGCATATCAGTTTGCTCATGTCCACATTCTCCTCCAAGTTGCCATCGAATCAGGAAATTGAACATCCGTCCGATGCAGAAAATAATTTCGTCCTGAAGTGCAAGAATTGTGTTCAGACGTTTGCCAAAATTCACTGTACATCTAAAGGATTGCTATCGTTCTTCGGCCCGTGGAAGAAGATTAACGAGAATCTTCGCAAGTTGGCGGTGACCGTTGTTGACAAGGCACCGATTGTTCATGAGCGTATTGAGATGAGAAGAAAGATAAAACCAGTAACGCAGGCTAAACCTGCATCATTGGCCAGTTGGTCTCCTGTGGACGTCCTGCAAGAAAAATTGGAACAAAATTTTGAAAGGAATATATCACCCTTCATAAAACGGGTGATGGAATCGGTGGTTGAAATTTTGTCTGCGAAAACCTCGAAGGAGTTGAAGGCACCAACGTTTCTAATCTCAAACTCGCGTGATTCGACGAGACGGAATGATTCTGTCGTGGAAGAGGAAAATGAGAAGTTTGCCTGGCAGATTTGTGTTGGAAAGATCGAGGACCTTGCAAAAAGATCGGTCGCGCCTCTCCTTCCAGAAAATACTTCCCCCGATCTGTCGAGTATCATCGTAAGCATTGTTTCAAGGAGGGTTTGCGAAAATGTTTGGACGACGTTCAGGCATTCCAACGTACGAGTACGCTCCAACTTGAATCATACTCCTACTAAAACCTTCCCGGAAATGCCCTCCAGAGATTGTCTGGAGGTCGACGCTGTTCGCATTTTTGAATCGGCTGTGGATAGTGACGTGACCGTAACCCCGCACCTCTCGCGAGAAAATTCTATGATATCTCGTCAAAATAGTGCCAAGTTTCAACCATGTGACGATGCTGATTACGAACGGTTCTCATGTCAGTTGATGCGACCTGAACTTCATCAAAAACTTATAAACGAAGTTTATGATAAAGAAGAATGCGTTAGTGACTGCATCATCTTCATGCGAAATTCAATCTGTGCCATGTTGCGTGGACAAGACGTCAATACGGAGCGCCTTTGGAGCATCGTTTCGGAATTGGAGGGGCGAACCTCTGATATCATGCAAACAATGCTGCCAAAATTTACTCCGCTTTGGCTCGACTTCGTCGTGCTTTCTTTGTTGAAGTTTCACGCCTGCTCTGAAACTGAAATAGCGAAGATTGTCAATGTGACGAAAGCGGTTGTGCAACTTTCGAAAAGCCCACTTCGTCCGTTTTGGTGCCGTCATTTAATCTTGCTGTCGAGTGCCTCTGACGTAGGTTGGGCCAATTGGGAATCCTTTTTCACCAAAATTATCATCTCGGAATTGGTCGATTTTGGTGATTTTAATTCAAGTTCGCTGTCAATTTTCAGTCACTCGTGGCCACCGGAACTTCTGTCACGGTTGAGTTTGATATTTTGTCGCATCCGTGAGTACCCCGTAGTAAGTGAACACTTCAATCAAGATATTATTGAGTGGATTTCCTGGTTTTGTTCAGAAGATGCCGATTTTTAAAGGAAGGATGTTATATAAAATTTTTTGTTTTTCTAGATTTGTTCAAGGTCGTTCTTCCGATAGAAACGAAGTTCGAACGATCACTGTTGAAAATGGAAGGCTGTTGAAGGATTTAAACAATTTCCCCGCATGTTCCTTCAAACTCCTTGTTGAGAATGATTCTATGGATGCAATTTACTGTTCGTGCAGAAATCACGTAAAGTTATCGGAATGGCGGATAATGCTTCGGTCGATCCCGGGATCAAGCAGTTTTTGTATGCGTGGTGTTCAAAGCGAAATAAAACGCCCGTGTATTCTGTTCGTTCGGGCGGTGGACCACAGCATCGACAGCGTTTTATCTGTGAACTTCGTGTTGATGGATTTGGTTACATTGCTTGTGGCAATTCCACCACGAAAAAATCGGCGGAGAGCAACGCTGCCAATGATTTTGTCGAGTATCTGGTGCGGCAAAACGAGATTGACACTTCAACTATTCCTGTGAGTGGAATGCGTTTGATTGCGTTTTCTTCAACTGATCTTCGACGCGTATATCCGAAAAATTGTAATTAGGCAGACTATAATCGTTGAAAGCCATTTAAAGCTCAATTTGTCTGGATGCTTTATTGCAGACTTTTTGTGCCCCGGGAAGGATGGATGCGAACTCGACTCCTAGACCTCAACAAAGCGCTGTGATACCCGTGGAGGACGCGTACAAACCATTTCGACATGAACCCCGGCCTGGATTTGAAACGTTGGATGCGATGGATGTGGCAGAAGTTAGTTTATGTCGTTAATAAGCGTGGATTTTTACGAGTGGAGAATTCAATCGTTCTTTTTTTACCGTCAGGCTGAAAATGCGGACGTCAATGCTGAGTGCCACGGATTCTGGACTGTGAACAACGCAAAAGCCAAATTGAATGAATTCTTGGCAAAGCGGCGAATTCAAGCTGATTACCACTACGAGATTGTTGGGCTAAGCAGGTTTTTAGCGATGTTTTAATATTGACGAAAGCGAGGAGCTGGCACATGTTTCTGAGGTCCGAGTTTTAAAGATGCTCGATATGAAACTTCGATGATAGCAAGATTTCCCAAACGCTTGCTCTCATCGAAATGCGAAAAGTGGTCTTAGAAACATGCTTGAGCCAGTTCCTCGCGTTCAAATTCTTACAAAACAAAATTTGGTTTTTGCTGCGAAGGACCTTCGTGGCGTCCATGAGTTTCTACGTTCGGGAGCTCGGGCGAGGTTTGTGTGACATATTTCCATTATCTTTGCTTTATTTCGTATAATTCTTTTGGATTTGTGCTTCAGTTCTAGAATTTGGATTGTACATCATTGATTCCCAGTTTATCCTTCTGTGGATCAGTGTTATAAGAAATAAAGTGCAATCGGCACTACTTCAGTCTACTTTTGAATCGGAATATCAAAGAAGAATTCCCTGACATGTTTCAGCTGTTTTCCTTAAAACTAAAAAAAACCTAATCTAATTCTCTAAATTTCTGCATTTCTTAGAAGCGGATCTGTATAGCTTTTTCTCGGTGACGAATTGATGACAATACTGTATTAGCTTTCTGGTATGAAGTACTTATTTTTCATTTTTGAAGATATCAAAGGAAGGGAGTCGGGGTCAACCAAAGCTTCAGCTTCACGTAGTTGTGCTCTCTCCATCGTGAGGCAGTTGTTTCATCTCAACTTGATTCCTGCGAATGCTGGTGCGGCAGCATTGTCGAAGAAAGATCGAAATAAGGTCATCAAACCATTTGAAGTCAGCGTAAAGCCCGAGATGATACAGGAAATAAAAAATACTCTGGATCTCTTCAGCATTCGTCCCATGGCAGGTGTAAGTGCTCCACTGGATAATATCATGATTATCTAATGATACTGATAGATACATTTTCCCATCGTTTTTCTTCGAGTTTCCGTTTTTGTGAGAAGCTAATCTCGCCATGTAGTCTTTGTTGATTGACCCTTTTGAGATGGAATGACCCATCAGAGAAGTACGGCTGCATCTTTCTGGGGATTCATTGATTTTCTCGTTTGGAACAATGTCTCACGACGGTAAATGGGATTATTCTCAGTTTTCACGATAGCAGAAATGTGTCGCAAACATCCTTCGGAAGGTTCCAAAGTTTAGTCATATTTAACGGTACTTCCGAATATTCTTCAAGGTACCCGACTTATTTAGCTGGAATCCTGTAAGTCTAAGGAGTCTCTAAACCCCTGTGGCATGAATAAAAAGACCCAAGACAAGCCTATGTTATTCTTCATAAGAGCCTATACGTTTTTAAGACAATTGAAAGGTTCGACAAAGGTTTAAGACAATTGAAATTGAAAGATTCGATCAGGCAAAAATCATGCGCGGGATGGGTCACAAGTAAAAATTCTGGTGGATGTTGTTTGGTGATTTTTCTCTCCCCTTTTTTCACTCAAAATAAGGACTTGGGAACTTCTCTTGTGCCAGGAGTGAGTTTTGTGAAAGTCGTTTCTTGAAATTTTTGTTATTATAGAGTTCGAAAAAACGATGATATTTAAGGAAAAATAAAATAATGTATAAATTGAAATATTGATCTTATTTATCTATGCTTCTTCATTGAGGGAAGTAAGGAAATGACAACGCTTATTAACTTCGCCTCGTGCGTAGAACATTCCGGTATGGATATGGTTCTGTTCGGCCCCCATGATGCGTAGAATGAACATAATTGTTGAGATCAGCATTGTAAAGATGCATTTTTCCCTCTGCTTCGCTTTGAGCTGTCGCTCTCCCGTCTTCTAAAAGGTTATTGATCCCGCGTTGAAGTTGACGTCTCTCCTGCCATCAAGAACTGTGGTAGACACGAAACCCACTTGCGAATCAACCGACATGACATCGATTATGTGGGCACCGCCCATCCGTAACTGGGACCCGTGGAGGGCGTGTAACATTGACGAGGGCTATTTCGCATCGGCAAGTTTGGAAACACTTTCGCAAGATTTTGAGAAAAGTTTCCAGGAAATGCAGAAGACTGATCAGCATTATCAGCGTATGCGTCACTCGAGGGAAGCTTTGCCTGTGTTCGCCGCCCGCGTCGAAATTCTCGATACTATAAAAGAAAATCGCATAGTCATAATTAAAGGAAGCACCGGATGTGGAAAAACCACACAGGTGAGTAATTGTGCCCAAGTTGGTTTATTGAAAGAAACTTTGCCATGAGTTATTCAGTGTCAAAATGTCTTCGTCAGGTACCGCAATTCATCCTTGATGAGCATTTGCTGTGTGGCAGTGGAGCCTTCTGCAATATCGTGGTCACTCAACCACGCAAGATATGTGCAGTTTCTGTCGCTGACCGAGTTGCGAATGAGCGCAGTGAAGAACTTGGTCAATCTTGTGGATATTCCGTTCGATTTGAGTCGATGTTGCCGAGGCCTTATGCATCCGTGCTGTATTGTACTGTCGGTGGGTAACATCAGGATTCCAAATTATTTTCTTTGAAAATGTCTGAAAAGTTTACGATTTGTTACATCACGTGTCTGTAAATTTTGGTATAGCAATTTTTAATTCATTTTAAATTTTGGAAATCACGTTTTTTCGAGCAAAAATTTACAATATCGTGCAAGTTCAAAAATTGATCTCAGCAATTACTAAATCTCACGTCGCAACACCTTCTTAGAACCTGGGGATTTACAAATCCATTCTCAAAAATGCCGCATGACTCACGTAAAACGTGAATGTCGTGAAAATCTATAAATTTGAAAGACTCTGGCGCGACAAAAAAGAGAACGAATCTTGAAAAACACAAGTCTCCTGTGTTTCGAAGAGGAAAGGGAACCTTTTCGCGGCTAGAATTCTTGACTCGTTTTTGAAAGATGTATGAAATTGAAGGCATTATGTGGACAGCGATGATAGTCCGTTGGACTAAGAATGCCGAGGATAAAAGTGTTATTCGCGGTGAAATAATTAATGTCTCTCTATTTTACATTCGGACTAATGACTCACGTAACGATTTAATGACGCAATAAGTGAGGAGGCCAAATAATTGTAATGTATTTTCCTTCTGCTTATGCCGAACACTTTTTGTAAAGATGGCAGAATTTGTTTTCCCTCTTTCTTGCTATCACGCTTTCCTTTGACGCAAAATTGTCGACTATTTCCTTCCCAGATTCGACATTTTCTGTGCATCCGGTACCGGATCACCTTGTATTGTGATAAACAACTCCTTAATTTTTCAAGAATATATCAAGTGGGATAAAAATATTAATCTATGAATTTTCTTCTTGTCACAGGTGTGCTTCTACGCAAGATGGAAAGCGGAATGCGAGGAATCTCGCATATTATTGTCGATGAAGTTCACGAAAGAGATGTCAACACAGATTTTCTGCTCATCCTTCTCCGTGACATGCTGAACACCTATCCCGATCTTCGAGTGGTGCTCATGAGTGCGACAGTAGACACCTCTATTTTTCGCACTTACTTCGGGGAATGTCCCCTGATCGAGGTTCCCGGGAAAATCCATCCGGTTGAGGTTTTTTATCTCGAAGACATTGTGGAAACTTTGGATTACTACCCCAGCGAGATGTTCATTCGGAAACGATTGGATCGTGGCAAGAAACGCAAACTGAAGCCAGTCGTTGAAGGAGGAGAACCTGAAGAAGGCGATGACGATGGCGAGGAAGACACAGAAGACTGTAATCGTATCGTTAGCGAAGATTACGGAGTGAAAGTTAAGGAGGCGATCGCGGCTATGTCTGAGCGGGAGAATCTGAATAATGAAATTATGGGGAAGCTGCTCAAGTATATTGACACCATGGGAGAAGGAGCCGTACTCATCTTCTTGCCTGGATGGAGCGCAATTTTTGAAGCTTGGAAATATTTCAGCAATCATCCGGATTTTGGACCATCTCAATATCTCTTTCTTCCATTGCACTCAAATCTACCACGTCAAGACCAGCGGAGAGTTTTTGATGACCCCGGACAAGGAATCAGAAAAGTATGGATTTCCTGGCAGATATACGCGTAGAAATATACATTTTATTCGTGATTATATCGTTGACTAAAGCTTCCCTTTAAACCCGTTCTAGTTGAAAGCTTTCAAAGCAGTTCGAGAGTCAAATTATGCAAATGTTTTCTTGCGTTTAAAAATTCTTTTCGATGATCTAACGCTCATGCTAAAATTTGCAGGTTATTCTCTCGACGAATATTGCGGAATCTTCAGTCACCATCGATGACGTGGTCTACGTGATTGACTCTGGTTTAGCGAAGATGAAACTTTTTACTTCTCATAACAACATGACAAATTACGTTACTATTTGGACTGCAAAGGCAAACTTGGATCAAAGGAAAGGCCGTGCTGGTCGTGTTCGTTCAGGATTTTGCTTCAGATTTATGACGAAGGTAAGATTACCGATCCACCTGTTACTGTATTTTAACAGTATTTTTTACGTTTCCGTATTTGTGTTATTCTATCCCGTGAAGGCGAGGCATGAAAAACTGGAAGAGCACATCACGCCGGAAATATTACGTTCACCTCTTCACGCAATTGCTCTCTCCGTAAAGTTACTTCGTGTAGGAGATGTGCAAAAGTTTTTGGCCAAGGCTGTTGAACCGCCACCGTTGGATGCTGTTATCGAAGCCGTTTTAGTGTTGAAAGGTGAGAGAGAATTGTTAATTATTTTCTGGTTCTTCATTACAGTATAAAAGCTTTATTTCAGACCTCAGGGCGCTGTATTCTTCTGAAGAATTGACACCGTTGGGTAGAATTATCGCAAGGCTACCCGTTGATCCGAGGGTCGGAAAGATGTTGGTTATGGCGTGCGTGTTGGGACTTGGCGATGCCGGATGTTGCCTAGCTGCGCAAAGCGCTTCTCATCATGAAGTTTTCCTCATCGGTGAGAAGCTCACTGTTTCTCAAAAACGTTCGAATATCGCATGAAAGCCGTCGTTTGGTCAGATGAAGCATCCTAATTCATTTTCAGCGACTTGCAGTATTTTTGATTTTTCAGATTTTACAATATTCTGCCCGATCGAGTAACGCATTTACATCAGGTGTAAGCATTGAAATAATTTTCTGCTGGAAAGAGCGTGGTTTAAATTAAAAGTCTGTAATCACTTCCGAAATGGTCTGTATTTAGCGAACAAATCTGAAAAATGGGAGGAGATAAATGAACCCATCTGAAATTTTTGCGAGGTTCGCTTTGAAAAATATTCGGGTTGACATTTTTTTGAGGGATTTTCCAAAAAAAAAAAAAAAACGGAAATCACTGACGAGAAAGGGCTCGCTATGGTATCAGCCGTTGAAGACAACGAAGAACTTAGGGGCAGTTGTAGCGGAGTTTTGTGGGAAATTTCACGCCAAATTCGAAGTCCTCGAAGTAAAAAATCCTCAAATTAAAAAAATGAACAAAAAATTGTATTTGGGGTCGTTTTTCGAAAGGTCTTTGACGGTCTCCTTCGTTTCAATTCAGAGGTTCCTTCGACGATCATTGCATTCATCGCTTGTTAATATTTTCGTGATGAGATGCAATTTTTGTTATTAAATCATCGAAAAATTTCTGAAACTTGTTTGGTCGTCTTCATCCGCCTTTGAAAAACATTTTTGGAATTCGCAGTACTGTACTTTCAAAATATGCCTGTATTCAGAACGTATAATCACATTCTGAATCTTTGAAAATCGTATCCCTCAATATTGTCTCCTTTCGTATTGTATCCTCACTGCTTTCTTCCTGGTCCTGCAGAGATGGGAAGACGATTGACATTCCGTCAAAAAAATATGGCGGGAAGTCGCTGTAGCGACCAGTTAGCGCTTTTGAATGCGTTTATGCGATGGGAAAGCCAAATGTTGAAAGGTGAAGACGCCGAAATCCGTTTCTGCGACTCCCAGAGTTTGTCAATGCCCATGTTGAGGGTCATCTGGGAAGCTAAAGTGAGTATTGTATAGGAATAAAAATATTAAAAAGTATTTATCTTTCCATATTAACTAGAATATGAGGCATACAAATTGGATCGAAAAGATCGAGGTACTTTATTCATCATTCGATGGCGTCTTAAATTCGCAAATATTGTGTATAACTCCTTCTGACCAACGCAATCGTTTGAATGGAAGTACTGTACAGTAATCTTACTTCTGAAGTGAATTGAAAAATTCCTCTCTACCATCGTCAGTGCGATCGCATGGGAATTGAAATCATGATTTCTTTTGTAAGTTTTTGAGGAGATTCAACTGGTAACTGAAGCATGCTTAAAATAAAAAGGCGTCTATGATTTCGAAGGAATTGAATTTGATGAAAAAGCATTTTATTGTCGACCAATTTTTTTGCGTTCTATGCAGAGTAATTTTTTTTCTGTTCTATTTACAGAAACAAATAAGGGACTTGCTCATAAGCGCCGGATTTCCTGAAAGCGTGTTCGCCCCAGTAGAATTTGATTTCTTTGGTTCTGACCACAATCTAGATCTTTTAGCTGGTCTTCTTGCAGTTGGATTCTATCCGAACATCTGCTGGTACCGAGAAAAGCGTATGGTGATTACATCTGACATGACTCGGGCTTTAATCAACAAGACGAGCGTTAACTGCCCGTACACGAACCAAGATAGCGGAACGTTGTTTCCATTTCCCTACTTCGTGTTTGAGGAAAAAGTTCGCACTCGAGCTGTGTCGTGCAAGCAGCTGTCTATGGTCACCCCATTACAGCTCCTGATTTTTGGTTGTCGGAAAGTGGAATACTTCATTCCAGTGGAACCCATTGGAGAAGCGAAGGATCCCGAATCAGTTCTGGCTTTCGAATACGGACCTGTTGTGAAGCTGGACGGTTGGATTTCTCTGAAGATGTCGCCGGAAGAAGCAAGTCATGTTGCCGGTCTTAGGCCTGCCCTTGAAACGATTTTAGAGAATGTGGCCGCCAGTCCTCATTTGCTAATGGAAGGCGAAGTAGACTTCCAAGAGAAGCTGGGCGCAGTTCGGGAAGTTTTACTCAATGTTTGCTCTCTAGAAGCAGGTCGGAACGATCTACAACGATTTCAGCCTAGTCCCTCCAGGCCGTGAGTCGCACCAGACGTTCATTTCTTTTCATTCAATCATTTTCTGAAGAAAAACATAATTTGTGATGCTGAAAAAGGATCTAACCAATTTCATTTTATAATCTGTTGAGCAAGATTAATATCAACCTCATAGGTAATAGTGTTGTGAAGTTTCCGTGGTTGAGCTGCCATTTCAGAGAACTTTCATATAAAATATACTCGAGATGACTTTTTCCCTACGTTTCAGAATAATATTGATTAGAACGAAAATTTTGCCTGAAAGAAGGAATCCATTAGAAGGGAAATTTTTGGGTAGTATGGACATTTCTGCGTTTAGGTCTGCAATTCGGGAAAGAACATAGAGTAGGAAATACTAATTTTCCCGAAAACGATTGATAGGGGGTCTCTGTTTTTCAAGCAATTGAGTTCTTCAATTTTCAGATTTTCCAGTCCCGGCCCCAAGCGGTTCTTCTCAGAACGTGGTGGGCATGGAATGCCATTCACGGGAATGAACCGAGGATTTTCTCACGGAGACTTCGGAGGTCGAGGTTTGTGAAATATTCCTTATAACAGTACAGTAATACTTGATGATAAACTTGGCTTGTTACCACTTCATTTGTTCCTCTTGTTTCACTTTCATTAGGCGGTCGAGGTGGAGGAAGAGGATTCGGCTTTGGGGGTTACAGAGGTGGTTTTTCACCTCAAAATAATTGGCGTAATCCAAGCTCACCACAGAATCGTTGGAATCAGCCACATTACGGTGGTGGTCAGCGCTTCAACGGGCCTCCTCGTGGGGGTTTCAATCCAAGGTTTGGAGGAAACCGGGGGAGAGACTACTGATGATTCATGTTAGTGAAGATTAATTATTATTTTTCTATAAATTCTAGTGCTTCCTTTTGGTCTTTTCCAGATGTACGGTTACATGGAATAACCTGCTGCGTGAAATACCCGTGAGAACATCAGCGAAGTGTTTTTATATGAGGCTTTTCAGAGGAATTGCGTCAATTACAGAAGATTCTCTGCGTTTCGGATATTTACAATTTTATTTTCCCTTTTTGCTGCAGCTTCAAAACTTTTTGTTCTGTCATGTTTCGTGTTACTGTGGGAAGTAATGTTGCTTAAATTATCGAAGTTATATTGAAATTCTATGAATTGAATATCGCATGGTTTCAGTAGCAAATGATAATGTAGTTCGTTTAAAGACTTGGTAATAATTTAGCTTTTGTTTGGTTCCCATCAACAGGGATCATGTGCATCTGATTTCGTGATGCATATTCGACTGCGAATTTGGTCGTGATGGTTTGATGAAAAGAGCGGCGCGAGAGAAAAATCTCAGTGCGTTCGACATTCCGCGTGAACGTCTTCTCAAGTCGAAAGTATAAAAAATGGAGGATGCGGGCGAGACGAAGATCATTTACCACATAGATGAGGAAGAAACTCCATATCTTGTCAAAGTTCCGGTGCCGCCTGATCGTGTTACACTTGGTGATTTTAAGAATCTGCTCAACCGTCCGAACTACAAATTCTTCTTCAAGTCGATGGACGATATTTTTGGGTGCGTTCTCAATTTGTCTGAAGCTGAGTAATATAGATCGAGTTTAAAATTTATATGAAGAACATATTTTCTCACAGTAGGGCTAATTTGTTGGCTTCCGGAGAAAGCGGAACTATTCTGGAGCAACTTTTAGGCTCGCCTCTGAGCTGATCGCATTATTGTATACGGATTTATGAACCCCCATGAATTATATCGATTGTCTTGAATCCTACAATCAAGTAATGCGTCTTTTACATAAATTTATAGGGTCGTCAAGGAAGAGATTGTTGACGAAGATGCACCACTTCCCTGTTTCAATGGAAGAGTTGTTTCATGGGTAAGTCGTATTTGGCGAACTATTCGATCTATCCGATTTTCATTTCGTTGGGGATATTTGCAGCTAGTTTCCGTGGAGAACAGTACAGTTTCAGATACAACGTCCCAATGTACTGATAGCGCTCCTGTGATACATCCCGGATTGGAAAGAACCGCTGGGATTGGAGATAGTCGACCACCTTCGTTTCAGTGAGTGAATCCGGCATTGCTTCGATAAAAGACGATTCAAGCCTCCGGAAATCATTTGGCATTGCAACATTTTGTTCCCATTCCAGCGGAATTGGATTACAGAGCAGAGGAATGAGTAATGCTGGTGACACAACGTGCACGGAAACGGAATCCGTTCTCAGTTCACGACATGGAGGTTTGTCTTGAATAATGAGTAATCTTCTGTTTTTCTTTAACAAGTTTTACGCCTGCAGGACATCATCTGCCGAGACATCGACGCCGATATATAGAGGGTGAGGAAAATCACACTTCTTCTATATTGTAAATTTAAAATAGTAGATGCAATTTGTGTTGCGTGTAATTTTGAAAGTTTGAATTACTTCACATTATTCTGAGGGATAAAAATATAATCATTTCTCCCGCCAATACAAATTGCTATTTCGGCAGCATTTTTTAAAATGATGCACTGCAGTACTTCTGCGCGGATTCTGTGCTGATGTTTCCCAGTAAGTAATGCCGTAATCGGTGTAAAACATGGACGTCACTCTGTGTATCTTGAATTGGGCTATCTCTGATTACTAATTTTACTCGTATCCTGAGTTACAATTGAACACGCGAAGGGAATAATGTCTCAGCAGGGATAATTATCTCCTTGTTTCTGTGCTGACAGGTATCCACCGCATCAACGGGAAAGCTCATCGACATGTTGGAATTGGACCAGGACCAGGGATCGAATCTGCTTCCATGATTAGTTCTGATTTGGAGACAACAAGTTTCGTGGATTCAGACGAAGACGACGCTTCTTCACGTTTCACGACTACTACAGGTTTGAGCTTGAAATATTTAAAAAGTCCTTTTGTTTTTAGCAGTGCTGAATTGTTCTTCTGATCAGGCTGGTGTCACATGAATGCCCAACCTGATAACTCGGTTCAACATAAAGTAATTTAAGCGAGTTAAAATCAATCTATTATACTTTGAACATTCCAATAGAATAAAAATGTTTAGGTACCACGAATACCATCATGAATGCTTATTCTCGGCATTCCTGAGTGCCGACTGGCTTAATGTTGACCTATTCGGTTCAAATGAAACTACTGTAATCGAAAGACGCCGATGACTTCAAAATATCCTCACTTCTGCATGCGTTTCGTAGAGCAAACCAGTGTATCGCGGATGAATAATCGTCACCAAAGACGACAGCGCCGGCGTCGTCACAGAATGCCCGCACCGATGTCACGCACATCCTCGCTTTCATCCATTACGGATTCTACTTTGTCGCTCAACATCATTACTGTCACGCTCAACATGGACACTGTCAACTTCCTCGGCATTTCCATTGTTGGTCAGAGTAACAAGGGAGGGGACGGTGGCATTTACGTCGGTTCTATCATGAAAGGGTGTGTTTGTTATGCCGGATGTTCCCTACTATGATTTACATGAGAGAACTGACGTGCTGATCGTGTTCTTGACAGAGGTGCGGTAGCATTGGATGGAAGAATCGAGCCCGGTGACATGATACTGCAAGTGAACGAGGTGAATTTTGAAAATATGTCCAATGATGACGCTGTTCGTGTGTTGAGAGAAGCTGTACAGAAACCAGGGTAACTACACTATATTTAAGGCTTCGAATGAGTGGAGTTCGTCATGCTCCCTCTTTGTTCGTAGGCCAATAAAGCTGGTGGTCGCAAAATGCTGGGACCCTAACCCTAAAGGCTATTTCACTATCCCGCGAACAGAGCCTGTGCGTCCCATTGATCCTGGGGCATGGCTTGCACACACTGATGCTTGTCGTCTTGAAGGTAGGCATAACGAAACTTTTCTTTGAAAGGAAGACTTTTTTAAATATAAATCCAAGCTTTACAGAATCCTCTCTTGAAATTTTGTGATCACAACTATTCGGGTAATTCCTGCTTTTTGAATAGCCACGTGACCACGTTTATTCTTTATCTATCCAGGTGAATACCCAGTGCGTCCTCCGTCAGTTGCTACACTAACTTCTGCGTCTACATCGATAAATTCATCATTGCACGAAAGTGAACGTAAGTTATATTCTCTGCTGATTTTCTCGGGTTAGTTTTAGATAACATGTCGAAATATTTGCTGTGGAGTGAAAATTGTGGCTTCTGAATGCCCTCGAAGTCTTTGCTGAGTCCCAGGCTGAAGTTCATTAAGATGAATAATTTCGAGAAATTCCAAAATAAATCGTGTTTGAAGAAGTTCAAGTGAAGAAGGTCAGCATCTTTTGTTCCATAGAAATGTCACCTTAACCCAAATCAACGCTAATATGCTTCTTCACGAATGAATACAGGAGGAATGCGAAAACAAGTATGAATTTGAAATTGCTACTGATCTTTGTGGACCTATTGGTGATCTTCGTGGACAGCCTGGTGAACGCGAAATGATGAAATATTTAAAATTGATCATAAATCTCTCACAGCTTTATTTCTATTTAATTTAGCTGACGTGTCAATTGAAGTCATGGTAAAATTTCCCTTTTTGATGATTTTTGTGGATGAAACGACGTAGAAAAGGTGGAGTTCTGCGTGCTACTTTGAATACCCGAATAAAAGCTTGATACAATTTTGTGAAATACTGTGACGAAAAAACTCCTTACAAGAGACAATAATTTGTGATGTCTTTGTAAACGATGTCTTCTTGAAGAATTCATCTCGATCGATTCATTCGATAGGGCAATATGAAGAAACCGACAAGCTGACAGTGTTGACGGACATGCGAACCATTGTGAAGGCGATGGCCATGCCCGACTCCGGTCTAGAGATCCGCGACAGGATGTGGCTTAAGATCACGATTGCTAATGCCTTCATAGGAGCAGAAGTAGTGGACTGGCTTTTCACTCACGTAGAAGGGTTCGGTGACCGGCGTGAAGCGCGGAAGTATGCGTCGCAAATGCTGAAAGCTGGTTACATTAGACACACAGTGAACAAGATCACGTTTAGCGAACAATGCTATTACGTTTTCGGGGATAATTGTGCGTGTAAGTAACGATTGACGGATTCTTTGCACTTTTACAGTAAAATTAAGTTATAATGAAGCCATGCGGACAGTGAAATAGCTTCGTTATGAACAAAAATTCTTCGTAAAGTAACTCATTTAACGTAGTGGCTATTGGGTAGGGACCTAAAAAAACGATTCAATTGTGATCGATTATTTACTACATAAGGAGATTCGTTGTAACGAGATTCTATATTACAAACTGCCTTCATCCGGCTCTGTATTTACAAGGACGATCATTTTCGATGATGTAACTCATGCGTTACCGACATAGTTTACAACTTTAAATGGCGTTGAGTAGGGTATTACCGTATTATTTTTTCGTATTACAGTATCGCAAAGACGGCAGAAAGCATCGTACATTATATGGATTTACTTAACATACATTTTGCTAGTGCGTGGATCCTGCGTGGGCAGGGAAAAAGCGCGAAAACGTTCGCAGTGCAATTGGCAGTAACATCCCACCGTATTTAATTATTATCTTTCATCTCATCTTACAGTATCAGTAAAAAGCGGCTTGAGAATTATTACTCATTGAAATTCCTGATAATTTTATTTTATGAATTCGGTCAGCTTGGTTGCACTGACGTGTGGGTCGTGAAATAAGTTTTATTGTCAAATTTAGTTGAAAAAATTGTTCAAATCTGTTCTAGGCTTCAATCACTTGCGAGGGAATGGAGATCCGCAGGTGCAAAATCAGCATCCCCAGCAGCAGCCGATCCATCAGCAGGGCGTGTTGAGTCCGCCGGGTATGATTCTGGGTACTGATCGGGATATGGTCTTGCCTTTGCCGATGCCAACCCCTCAACCGTGGTCAGTTCCAACGTACGTAACTGGTTCGTTTGTTGGGCTGGCAGCGGTGGGCGGTGGTAGTCCCGCGTTGTCCAGGGCCAGCGGCGGCATGTGCGTTGGTGGTCAGCAGTTGGCCGTGGCGTCCAATTACCAGCCTGTTGCCTATGGCTTCGAGCCAGAGCCACCTAGCTATGCGGTTGCTGTGAGCAGAATTACAGCTAGTGTGCAAAGTCACGGATCTGGTGAGCGCGATTCTTCCTGATTCTATCCTTCCGTTATGAGGAAAAACGTCTACGGTATTTTTAACTATTGAATGAAGTTGAATCGTAAAAAATGGACCTTTTTCGAAATGGACCATTCAAAATGCTCTGAACTTCTATGAACATGGGGAGTTTCGAGTAAAAAGCAGCTGAGGAGACTTCAAGTGAACGATTTAATGAAAAAAGAAACCTTTTAGGTTATATGTGTACGATATGATGAACTGCGAAGCTCTGAATGATGAGGTTGAAGATTGATTTATGGAATGAGTTCCTGCCGTGAAGCCATGAAAGGTCCTGCGCATGTGTAACATGTCCCAGTTGTACACTAAGTAGATGGCATGAGAGTAATTAAACATGTCGAAGAGTTTTCGATTCACAAGAAGGCTAAAAATCGTCTGCATAGACCACACCAAAAACGCTGGAAAACGTCGCTCAATCTCTGAATTCCGTGTTCTTTATCGCTCATGTCTCTTCGTGAAGAAAGCACGAATAAACCCGAGCCCTCGTAGGAATTTTGGTTAAATTCTGCTGTGGCAAGTTCTTGAGTGCACCAAAACCTTTCATCACAAGAATAGTTGGCAAGTTGAAACTGCTGAAATGTTCCGTGCTTCATGGAATACCTAAATGGAGTGATAAATATTTTCCGGAATTCATAAAAAAATAAAAATATTGAGAGAACATCTGGTGAAGCTGTCTGAAGTGCCCGTATTCATCTGCCATCTTGTAACTGTATGAAGACTGGTTCAGAATATCTTGGGTTACGTTAGTCGTGATATCATAGCTAAAACGAGTTAATCATGACGTCCAGTTAGGATGTTGTGTTGCCGTGTTGTATTGGCGAAGCGGAAGAAATGCAGGTACAGTATTTGATTGAGAGTACGTGTTGAACGAGAAACACATTTTAATGGTTGCCCCATTAAAATGCGGCAACCTTCGAAATCATTTCGAGTAAGTGTTTTTTACCCGCACGAAGAAGTTGATGCTCGGATCACATCTCATCTCAATTCTGCGGTATCCGTGAAAGGTGGAAGCAGCGGATCTGATCGACAACGCAAGGCAATGGGTGGAATGCTCGGGGGAATGGCGTCACTCACGCTGAACGATCGCAGACCGGGTGGCAATTCAGGCAGCGACACCGAGGCTCGACGGGACGTCGGTCGGGTGCTGAACCCACTTCACGGACAGCTTGTGACGAGCAGCGAATCCACGTCGGACCATTCGGTGTCGACTGTTGCGTCTTCCCGGGCTGCCGGAGCGGCGCAAACGCTAGCACCAACCGCACCGCCGCCTCCCGCCCTTTCAGGTGAAAATGCGATGCTCGTCCTTTCCTCATCTAAGGATTGCATATGCGTAATACTCTCTTCTTACCTCCTCTCCTTTACTATTCCGTATTTTTGTTGCTCAAGTTTTACATTGAGAAGGTTCCTCGTGGTATATGAGATCCTTGTCCTGAATCAAAGGCGTTTACTTTTCAAAAAACCATCGTGTTGATCAAGTATCGGCCGAAGTTCGCATATTCGAAGCCGTGGTATCCCAAATTTAGTCATAAACAGAAAATTCGTTGGGTTTCATCCGATATTGATGAAGACGGGAAAATTTTCGGTGGAGTGTGTCTATGGCGGAGTTACTGAAGTGAGGTACAGTGGAGTCCCGACATGGGGACGCCCGACTTGAGGGCGATTAGACTTGCGGAAATTTTAAGAGCCGAAATTTTGCCCAAACATCCGGACTTTGTCTCGAGATACGGACATTCCACGGACAAATTTTAATTTTTTAAAATTGTGATACCTCTTGAACAAGTAGAATTCTTCGATTCTGAAGAGAATTCAGAATGTATCCCGTCATAAATGTACCCCACTGCAAAGCACTTATTCCTAATCCAGAAGAGGCTTATTTTGTGCGTATCTTTTCGGTTTCCACAAACGGTGTAAAGCACAGGAATGTGTGAGCTTCTTGTTTGGTTATGGACTCCTTTTCATGCCAAAAGGGCAGATTATGTATGTCTTTCTGGTTCACCATTATTTTCTATATCTCGTTTGGAACACAATTTCATTATATTTATAGGGGAACTTTTGCAATTTTTTTTAACAAACGGAGAACCAATTGAATATGTTCCCATTGAAGTCTATGGCCCAACATGATTTGAAATGCGGACGTTCTGACATACGGGCCAAGTCCATGAACCAATTACGTCCGCATCTTGGTGCCCCACTGTATCTTGGTGTACTGCAACGCCGTTATCTCCTATGATTACAAAACCTAACGCCGCTTGAATCTTTAATCCTTAATTTCATGTCGCTTGGGCAAGGTTGAGTGAGCTACATTATATTTGAGTCGTCTTGAAATCGTAGAACCCGGAGGTTGATCGCATACATCTTTTTTACTAATTAGATTTTCGAGCGGAAATATCTTCAAAGAATTGTGAGTAACTTGACTAAAAGAATGAGAGTTCACGTTCTTCTCTTGAAATTTTGCATAAATTATTTTTCTCTCTATCAGCGGGGCAAAGTGACGTACTGCATTACATTTTATTGCTTCAAGTCCATCCGGAGCATTGTCCGGATGGACTCCACGGATAGTTTTGTGCAGCGGTATTCGTAAGATGATTCATAATTTTTTGTGGACTAAGGAAACTTCATCCATGTCCGGAACAGTTCCCTGACAATATTATCTTGATTAAAAATAATTTATTGGTGTTGAGATTAGTCCACCTGTAGATCCAATTGTTTGAAGGAAAGTAAGCAAAGTTTGTAAATTTGACTTCGGTAAGATGCGAGCTCGTCAATGTTGTATTTAAATCATCGTACCGATTTTTGCATTCCTGGTGAGGGCGATTGAATCTAACGTCGCTGTTGTGTACAAAGCATATGTTTGCGCCTGAGACTCGTTTTGCTTGTGGCTGGATCAGTCGTGAATGCATTCGGTCTTGCACTCCCTCTTTCACTTCTGTCTCGTGTTCCGTATGTATGTGTTGTGGTGGTTGTTTCCTGCATCAGTTCTGGGCCGGCTGGGTCGGAAGCTGGTGGAAGATAATTGACTCAGCGTGGGACCCGGATACCCGAGAAGGTGCTCGCATGCATTGCCGCGACAGCGTTCTTGTGCTCGAAATTTCGTGTAAGTGCTCTAGCTGAACTTTTCCTGTGTCATCTGTGAGTAACCCATTTTTGCAGATTCCATTCTACTTTGAAGCGTCCGGTTCAAACGTTGACGCCGTTTTATGGTACAGTATTCTCTGAATTGCAGGATTCGGTTGCCCAGTTTTTTTTTTTTTTTTTTTTTTCCTTCAAAGTAATGGCTGGAGGGATCTTTCTCTGTTTTTTGGTACTGTTGCCCGGTTTTTTTTTTTTTTTTTTTTTTTTTGCCTGCAAAGTAATGGCTGGAGGGATCTCTCTCTGTTTTTGGGTACACAGGATTCGGTGTGTGGGTCACTTCGACAGTCGAGAAACGGTTTATAATGTTGTTTTGGTCCCCGAAAATAATCCCTAGCCCATTTTTCGAGCACCTCTTTAAATTCCTTACTGTATGCGGTGGCCTAGAACATTTTCGACCTTTTTCTGAACAACATTTCAAAAACTATGGCGTGCAAACTTCAATGTAGGCTCGTATACAAGTTTAATTCAACTCTTCGTATTTTTATTTCAGATTTTTGTGTGTCTCATTATGACGGAGGTGTTCCTTAAAAAAAATCCCCTCTATAAAAGTAGCCAAATTAAGTAAAGTTTATTCAGACTGAAAATAATCTCCAGAAGTATGAATCCTGAAAATTTGACTTAGGGCTAAGATAAAACTTGACTTCGTGAGCTTTCAAATGGGTTAAGCATTTTATTTACGTTCTACACAAAACTGTACTGTACTGTATTTTAATTGAAGCTATTTGAATGCAATAACCGATCGTGATTTCCATCGGACTGTGTGCAGGGAAAAAGTTAAAACGGACTGCCATTGGTCAGATAGAAGCACCCTTGGAAATTATTTCGGAACTACTGTATTCAAATTTTATTGAGGATTGGCTAGTACTGTAGTTGCGTCAGTTTTTCAGTTTTAATCTTCTTATAAAAAATGTCGACCGAGATGATCGAGGATTTTTCATGAATTCCAAATAGCCTTCGTACTTGGCAGGAAAACTTGATGTATTTCAGGAAGTTGAGCATTGTATGATTATATTTCGGCAACACCAGAAATATTCCTTTGGAAATGAAGTACAAATTAACCATGCTAAGTCAAACTTTCTGAAGTCAGAAAACCCTCTTTCAAATTTTTGTTCAGTTCCTGTTTGAAACCCCTTAAAAAAAGAATGTAACATAGGCCTCCCTGATTTGAAGACTTCCGCCGCAAACCTCTTCAACTTAATTTTTTAGAGATCTCTGGTCTATTAATCATGGGATCCTGGAAGAAGAGCACTGAAAATGTAACTTGCTTTTTAACAGGACTAGTTGGACAAATGTACCCTAGCCTCCAAGTTTAGCATCCTGTCGACTCGTTTATCCAACAATTTAAGGCCAAAATTGTCGAGAAAATTACCTTCCTGTAATTATTCATTTATTTTTCTTGCCAAAATGCTGGTTTTATCAACTTGAAAGCTCCCAGAGTCGAGTTTTGTGTGGGTCCCTCAGGAACTTGTCATCTGTATGACAAGTTTGTCATACATTGAGATGTTTATCTGTGTTATGAAGAATACTGCCGGTGGACTCTCTCTACAATGGACTAAAAAAAATCGTTTGAGAGAATTTCGTTGTAGAGAACCCCATTAAAAAAGAAGAGAATCTTATATGACCAAAAATATTCGGTATAAAAAGAAAATCGTTTCAGACAGATCGTTCTGAAGAGAGTCCGCTTGTTTATATCAAGCGGGTTTTTTCTTTTTTTTTGTGCGGATTATATGGTTTATAATCGATGTATTTTATCTCTGTTGTCCAAAATCGTTTCAATATCGCCGGGGAATCAATTTAAGCCGTGTGCAATCAGTGTTGGTAGCCATTCATCACCGAGTAATTTTCGGTTGACGATGCCAATGGTTCTTGAAATATTCCACCTCAAAAAGATGGACCTGCGTCTGCTGTATATCATTATTCGTATATTCCTCTGCCGCGTTCGAGTTGATGCATGTAAACCATTTTTGTTGGCAGGTTACGAGGGCCTTTTGAACAATGGAGCAGTAGGCCCGGTTCCCTTGGAAGTTCTTGAAGAGTTCCAGTACATTGACAAAGGCGTTGTCTAGTCATTCCTTTTTTTGAATGCGATTCAGGAGTCTGAAGCGAGCGCGGAAGATTACGTCCTATTTGCAAATTGCATTTCAGCGATAATTTTTTTTTTTTTTTTTCGCGAACCCTTTTTGGCGGTTAGTTGCTATTCGGATCCCCGTAGGCGTCGTAACCGTGCATCGTTCTAGAAGTGGTGACAGGCCGTGTAACTTGACCTTTTCTTTGTATTTGCTTCTTCGCATTGTTTCTAAAAGCAAGTGCTCACTCTTGCCGCTTGTTACGGATTTTTTCGCGTCGGGAAGAGGATTATGCTCATCGTTTAGGAATCTAAGCGTAAATTTTCTTGAGCTTCCCGTTTTTTTTTTCAGTGTGGAAATGTTCATCTTAGTATGTAATTGTTGAATCTTAACCATATTGCGCCAACCATCCTCTGGTGGCCTGGACGGAACGTGGAACAAACGAAGCATATTGTTGCTTTTTGTTGGAGAACAGAATATATGTGGAACTGGAGGGCAGAATAAAGCTCGACAATTTTATGATATTTCTGCTCGGAGTTTCAATAGTTCCCGAGTGTTCTGACTGGACGTCTCGCCATAGCAAGAAAATGAGAAAACCTCTCGACTTTACGCGATATAAGAGTTTGTTCAAGGTGGTGCAAATTTTCTGATGTCTTTTACATTGTGTTTCAACGCGTTTGTGAGGTTTATCGTACATTTTGCATGTTTATTTCATTGATATCAGGCAATCTAGTATCTGAGGCAACGTTCTAACATTTCTGCATTGTTTATTTGATCATCCCCTTTTTTCCGCGAAATACTGAGAAATGATCGTCGTTAAAAATTGCTTTCCTAGTACACTAATGAGAATCAAATCAAAGAGGCTTGAAACGGATGCGAGTCCCCCACAAAGACGTTCTTCGGTGCCTTTGAGTAATGATGGTCTGCCTGAGTCCGGCAAAGTTCTTACGAAGACCCTTGTTCATTTGAACTTTGATAACTCAAGCCTCAGTTAGTCAAATATTTTCCTGTGTCAAAAATTTTTCCAAATTCCTGCATGAATTCCTTGGAACTTGTTTTTTTTAGCATTAAATCCATCTCCAACTTAAAGGCAATAAACCTTCATGGATTTTTAAAATTGTCTGGAGGCCTTTTTGCTGTTATTCTATTGACACAGGAAGAGAAAAGCAATTATATTGTAACTTGATATGTTCTGAAAGGAAGTGAAAGACTATTTTTTCAATGTGCAAATGAAACTTGCCTCAAAGTTCAGACCCTAACAACTCATTTAAGAAGCAATTTAAGGTCAAAAATGTTACCAGTTACAATTTCCTGTAATTCTTCAGTCCTCCCCCTCAACAAAATGCTTGTTTCCCAAAGTTGAAACTTCTCTGAAGTGATTTTTTTTGCTGGTCCCTTATTGAAGTTAGCCTTCAATGGTAGTGGACAGAATCCTGCAACATTCTTGTTTGAATCAAGGGGCTGAGAAGATGGTGGGATAATGAGTTGAGCAACGATGGACGTGTGGATGGAAACTCAGCAGGACATTTATTTTCTCCAAGTCGTCTCACTCACAGACATGCAAGGTACTATTCTTGAGAGACTAGACTGTTGGCGAGACTATAGGCCGTTGTTAAGCCAGCGTATGGCGTCGATTTGCACACTCTGGCTCAAGAGATGGACAAGAAGTATCTCAGGAGTTACGAGGTGAGAAGGATGAAGCATGCAACAACAACCAAGGATCAAAAATAAGCTCACTCTCTCTCTAAAAAAACCTCTCAACGTCCTTCTTAAGTCTCTCCTTTTTCCAAATTCCTCAACACACTCTCCCTCTCTCTATGTTTTATCTCCATGGTCTCCTGCTTTCACCGTTTCTGTCCGTGAGTGTGTTAACATATTTTTGTAAGCTACGACGTTTGCTCCGCATTGAGAAGGACGCAAGTAATCACCGGGCATTAAAACCTTCAGTCACATGCACACTGAAAATTTGAAACCTGTAATGTCAGTGTCATGAGAATAACTCATCCATCTGCGCAGCTCATCTATAAATTAAGAAATCGTCAGAGAATGAGAACAAGGAAACTATCAGGTCAGTATACAGTACATCATCATCGCCTGTTTTGAGATCATGAGTTACCAGCAGGGCGGGAAAAAGAGGGAAATGAAGTCACGCACTACGTATACAGACTACTGCTGTATGGATTGATTGTCCTCAATTAAGGGGAAGGGAAGAGAGAATACATGAGAACACGAACATGCAGAAAAAAGAAGCTGAAACATCATTTATCCGTCTTATTGAGGCTCGATGGACTGTTGGTGCTGGGCGTCTTATTGTTGCTCCCCGCGACCACGGTTTTATTGCTGTGCCGGCTGTCATGGCTGCCTGCTGGCGAATTCCTCGCTGATGGCTCACTGTTCGTAATCTCCCCTGCTGCAATCGGATTCATCATTGTTGTAAGTCTTGGCTTTATATGAGAAAACAAAATTGATTTTCAAACTTTAAAGATGCGATATAAATACAGCATAGGCTTAGGCTTTTCACGTATAGTCGTGTGAATCCCGTTATGATGAAAGAAATAAGCAGGGAAAATCTCCAAAGCAGAGCAGTTGGACCTCACTATAATGCCAAAACTTTCGAAGTAAAACCAAAACCCCGTAATAGAAATTTCCAGCTAATCCCAGCAGGCCAATTTCTGTCAGTTCAATGCAATTTAACCCTCCATAATCCAAATATGTTTGGGTCACGCCTTATTCTGCGGGTTTACCGTTGAAATTATAAGTCGTTTATGCAATGAAATTGAATCTACATTTTGGAACACATTTTTCCAGCAAACCAAAAAGAGAAGCCAATAATTTTCTTTATGATCTTATCATAGATTTTGACGTTTTCCTGCAGATAGGGCATTTATGTGAATAATTTTCTTATACTTTGACCAGAATACAGTATATGTACAGTAATTTCCATTGATTAACCCACCCAGATAAAGTCAAATTCCTTACCTCAAAAACTCTAAATTAAATCAGATTTAAAAGCGATGATCAATAGTTGTGTGAATAGATGATATGTGAGACACATAAGTTTGACTCAAAAAGTTGAGAAATGAATTTCCAGGAATGAGAAACAATTTCTTAACTCAATCATTCCTATTTTATAATATACTGTATGTGCTATGGATAGCTATTATCATGTGCAGTGTATATACTCGTACTATAGTTGACAATACTATAAGTGCAGTTTAGTAAAAGCTGCAGAATGTATAGAACGCAACAGCTGTATATAGTGTTCCTATTAAAGACAGCTAGTAAACCAATGATAACGCACAGTTGAAGCTGTTGGACCGATAGGTGTCTCTGCTGGATGGAGTCAAGTCTTGGTGGTGCTGGAAAGAGCGATGACTGGCGAGGTGCAGCCCAGCCCGGGGCAACCTTTGAGGGAACCCGAAGAGCGGGAACGGAAGGAATGTGGAGCCCGCCAGGTGTCGCTGGTGTTGCAGGAGGGCAGCAGGCCCAGGACTGATGAACCTGCCAGTGCTGCCAGCAGCTGTGGTGGTGCTGTTGCTGCTGCTACTGCTGGTGGTGCTACTGTTACTGGACCGAGGTATCAGCAGAGCATTGCTTTGTCCTGCAAAGCGTACAGGAATGCATGACATCCATCATCATCATTGTCATCATCAATTTTTGAAATCCATCAGAGTATAATTCAGACTTTCCAATTGTCAAGCTCTTCTTCAGTTTGAATTTTCAACAAATCCCCTTTCAGACTAATGCATCATAAACCTTCCTAACTCAAAAGAGAGATAGAGATAGAGAGAGGGACAGAGAGACAGAGAGAGAGAGAGAGAGAGAGAGAGAGAGAGAGAGAGATACAAAGAAGTTACACCAAGGTTACAGTTGGTGCATTTGTGTGATACTCCTGTTATGTCACATTTGTGCACCAAATGTAGCCCTGGGATGGTAGCAAAATTTCATCTACAGAGGTGCATGCTTGTAACTCTACAATAACCCATGTACACCAGTTTTTTCCCCAGTGTGCACCAGTTGTGGGGTCACACAAAGAATAGCTCCCCACTTGGGAGAGAAAACTTGCTCAACAAAAATTTTAGGGAAGCCAACTCAAAACATATTGGTTCCCCAAATTCCATTAGTTGCATTTTTGGTGGCCTATCTGTGTTATTAAACTGCTGGAGCTAAATTCTAAAACCCCCCAGGAAATCAAGAAAACAGACGCTATTCATTCTCTGTATCACTCAATGTTCCCCATAAAAAGGGATTATATACTTGTTTAAACATCTTCTCACTATACAGATGAAAAGAGAATAAAGAACAGTTTGAATGATTTGAGCAGAAAATAATTTCCATGAATTACCCTAACTACACGAAAAAAAATTCTCGACTCAAAAACTCGGAAAGTCCAATTTTTATGGAATCTTTACACTCAGGGTTCAATTGCGAAAAACATGTTCCGTTCACTTCTTGGAACTTATTTTCGCGAAATTTTCTGTGAATCCTACATGATCTGCATCAGGATGCACAAATCAAAGAATTGTCAAAAATATTATTAAAAAAGGTACCATGGTAAGAAAGCTGGGGATGAGGATGATGATGCAGACTTTGGTGATGATGATGGGAAGCCACAGCAGATGACTGCATGATGGCTGAGTGCCCAAAAAACTGCTGCTGCTGTTGTTGCTGAGATGCACCCCCACCAGCACCCCCACTTGCACCACTTGCTGATTCCAAGCACCCTGTTGCCACAAAAGCTGTTGCTGTTGGATTCAGTCCTGTAAACACATGCTGTTGTTGCTGGTGGTGGTGAGATTGAGGCTCTGCATCCCAGCCATTCCAAGCCTGGATATACATTCAAATAGGTTCAGGACAATAAACAATGGATGTCAAAGAGCTGCAAAAAAGAGGAATTTTGCCTAAAATTGTATGTGCTATATATTTCTGGAAAGTTCCTTTAGAGTCCCTTTACTGGCAGGGCGTATGTTACTGATGACAAAATGTTTTGGGAAGACAAAAGGACAATGCCCAGGACTCTCATTATTCAAATAAATGTCGCAATAGAATCTTCAGCCAATTGAAACAAATACAGTATCTGCAAAATATGTGTACTGTACATGTTTAAACTTCAGAAATAACAAGACATACCCCAATTCCTGAGACTAAAATTATCAGCTCTAACTTGAGATTTGCAAGCTGTATTACTACACTGTTTGCAAGTCAGTGCAGCAACTTTACTAACATCAAGACAAGCTGGGGGTGCCCAGCCACACCTGGGCATCATGTTTGGAATTTTACAGAAATTTTAAAAATTCAATCATTTGATCTAATCATTCTTTGGGGATGGGATGCTCAAAATGAAGAGAGGACTGTATAATGTATTGAAAATCCTTCCAAAATCAGGTGAACTTTTGCATTGTGAACCTAGAAATTTTAAAAATTCAATCATTTGATCTAATCATTCTTTGGGGATGGGATGCTCAAAATGAAGAGAGGACTGTATAATGTATTGCAAACCCTTCCAAAATCAGGTGAACTTTTGCATTGTGAACACTTATGTGGCCAAAGGTCCACTCCTTCCCCATGGGCTTGCAATACTCAGAGAACATAAAAAACAATGAAAGATCACTTCATTCTTAACTTGATATTTCTACAGTCCATAGTGCTCAATTTAAATTCATAACTTTCCAAATCTCCTACACTTTGGCTCTGGGATCTTTTGGGTGTCTGGGTTGAGGCCCCCTCCCCAGCCACCTGACTCCACAATTCAAGCCAATCCTGGATTGGCTTGAAGAAATTTGGAGTTCATCCATTTGACTTTGATTTGAAAACCCACATAAAACTTATAACTTCACTGCTGGAGCCCTGCACTGTATTTTGGGTGAAAAATCCATGTTGATTGTTGGTTGGATGGGGCAGGTCCCCTGATGTAAAATCTTTTTTATGCGATTTTTTATTGACTTATGCTGCAAAATTTTTAAATTTGTCTCCATAACTTTTAAATATTTTACAGGTTTTTAAATAAAAATTTCATCAAATTTCAGTGGGTATCTGCTCATGTAAAGAGGTGAAATTTGGAAAATTGAAAATACTGTATTAAATAAAATTTTAAATGTAAGAAAAAAATCCAATGCAATTGGAAACAACTCAATTTGGATACTACAGTATTTACTTGAGTACCACCACACCTTTTTTCTATTATTTGAGGCAGAAACAAAATGTGCACATGGGACTCCATAAATTTCAGGGAAAAATTCACAGAAATATAGCCCAGCAGTCATTTCATTGTGTGGGGTGTGTTCCATATACTTGAGGACATGTTGTACTTCAGTAAACAGGGAATCTGGGGGTGAATTTCACCTCAAAGTTTGACAAATGTTTTCTTTCTCTTGCAGAATCATAATTGGTGAATACAAAACCTGCAGCAAAAATTGTTCTTGTTTCTCAGTTCAACTCAATTTTAAAATTATTTTGGAACCTTTGATTGCTCTGATTTTTGCAGAAATAGTGCACAATAAAATTTTGCTGATTTCAAAATTTTTTTGCAGAAAAATACTCCCAGTTAATCAATTAAACAATAGAAAACAAAATGTAAAAATGTAAATGTTCTTAGTTTTTTGTCAACTCAAATATAAAATTATTTGCATAACTGCAATTGCTGCCCTTTTGCAGGCTTAGTGTGCCTTGAAATTTGTTCCATTCTTCTATTTAGATTGCATGGAAATATTCATATTTGGTGAATTAAAAAAAAATTAAATGTGAACATTTCAAGATTTCTGTCTTTTTCAGTTGCTGTCAATTTTAAAAATCTTTTAAAAACTGCTATTACATTCATTTTTGAAGCAGTGTGCACTCTGTTTCTTTTTAATATTCATAAAGAATGATTGTTTTTCCAAACATTTTCAAAAATTTCAACAATTTTCAGGTTAGTTTATTTCTAATTTTTATAAGAGCAATACTGTGCTTATCACAATGCTAAAATTTGAAGTTTGGTGCAGTAGAAAATTTTTTCAAGTTTTTACATATGAAAAGCCAGTGGTTGCCAAATAAGCAATTTCAAAATGTTTTTACATTTTTGATGAAAATTCTTTCACTTCTTAAAATTTCTGAAAATTTTACATGCAAAAAAAATTTGAGAATTTTATTTTTCTCTCAATAATGTCAAGAAATGGGAATTTTATGCAGAGTTCACTTATTTGCAAATTTTTAAATATAGAAAAACTGGAAGAAAAACATAAATGGGAATGTGGAGTTTTCACCCAATTTTAGAGCTTTTCCGAACTAGAAAAAAAATTATTGTTTAAAACTTCACTGCGCATTCAACAATTGAAAAAAATTTGGGAATCAATACATAATTGAATTTTTGGAATATTTTGGAAGTTGACATGACAGAAAGAAAAACCAAAATGGGATTTCACATTTTTCGATTTAGCTCATAACTATTTCATTTTTTCTTCAAATTTGGAATTATTTTTTGGGTTTATGCGCACAGATTCTTTATAAATTTAAATATTTTTAAAGTTGAAACATGTTGTTAATTGAAATAGATAAAATTCAAAGAGTAAACTCTTTTTTCCCGTTTTTTGTACAATTGAAAAAAAAACATTTTTTGTTCTTTATCATACCTCTGTCAATTTCCAATGTTTTTACATGTTTAAAAAACAAAAATGTTGAAAACTTCAGTGTAAATTCAACATTTCAAGAAATTTGGAGATTTGTTGAAAATTGAATTTTTGACAAATTTTCCAATCAAGAAAGTCCAGAAATGAAAAATGTCCGAGTTTCCACTTTAACTCATCATAACTTTGCATCTGATGAACCAATTTCATTTTTGAAAAAAGATTTGAATGCATGCTGAAGTTTCACGATTTTATGCATTTTTAAAGTTTTAAAAATATCAATAATTGACTGCGTTAAATGAAAAACGCAAAACGTTTTTGAAAATTCTCGTATGGAATTTTCCACAAATTTTGCAGAAACGTTTTTTGTTTTTGCATGTATCTGCATCAATTTTCAACATTTTGAAAAGTTAAAAAAAGAAAAATATGCAAAACTTCATTGCGCATTCAACGCCGTTTCAAATTTAAAGTTGTATAAAGAATTGAATTTTTGAAAAATTTTGCAATCAAGAAAGTCTGGAAATAACATTTTGAAAAGTTAAAAAAAGAGAAATATGCAAAACTTCATTGCGCATTCAACGCCGTTTCAAATTTAAAGTTGTATAAAGAATTGAATTTTTGAAAAATTTTGCAATCAAGAAAGTCTGGAAACAAAAAATGTCCGAGTTTCCACTTTAGCTCATCATAGCTTTTTATCTAACAAACCAATTTCAAATTTGAAAACAGATTTGAATGCTCGCTGAAGTTTTACGAATTTTAGTATTTTTTAAGTTGGAAAAATATTAAACATTGGCCGAGTTAAAGTGGAAACTGTAGAACTTTTTCGAAAATTTTTGTTCTTGGCGAAGCAGGACAGCAGCATCTGCTTCCCCTGTGGGCGGGGCTTAGGGGGAGGGAGACAGGAATAGAGGGGGAAACACTGAGGGATAGATATTGAGCCAACGCAAGGACCCACTGAGGCAAGTAACTTTATTAGTAAGGACAAGCTGGGGGTGCCCAGCCACACCTGGGCATCATGTTTGTAATTTTACAAATATTTAAAAAATTCACTACAAATCAGTGTACAATATATTTGAAAAAGGTTGTGCACAGCCACACTTATGCATCATTGTCAATATGGAAAGAGTTTCAAGATTTATATGCTTACTGCTGGCTATATGTTGACAGTTCATCTATAATTTTGCACTTTTGTTCAATGCATCAGGTGTGAGCCATAACTGGCACAGGAGCAAAGGAGTTTTTATTTATGTTATACCCTAGATCTCATGTGTGATGCCCCCTCTCCTCAATGCACATGATGCACATGAGCATTTCCATTGTGTCCCTTGTTATTTGTCCAAGATCACAAATTCAGATGTAGGAGCATTTTTTCCATATTTTATAGGCATTGGGTAGGGTTTTCAAAGGTCACCTCCAAACACCCTGATGTGTGTATCTTTATGTCCAGTTCATGTGAGCAGTGCTTCATTCAATACTTGTCTTCATTGAGAAAATGCCATGGTCAAAAATTTCTTTGTTAGGCTATAGGCTCCTCCAAACACCCTGATGTGTGTATCTTTATGTCCAGTTCATGTGAGCAGTGCTTCATTCAATACTTGTCTTCATTGAGAAAATGCCATGGTCAAAAATATCTTTGTTAGGCTATAGGCATGAGGTATGGATTGGCAAGAGGTCCAATCCTTTCCTGTGGCATCTCAAAACTTATCAAATTTTAAAAAGGAAGAAGCATTACTTCAACCTTACCATACTCCTTCTTTGGTGAATAGTGCTCCATTTAAATTCATAATTTTCCAAGAATCCTACACTCCTGAATCTCAATAAAAAAATGGGTGACTGAGCCTCTCCCTCAGTCACCATCAACCCATTCTGGATTAACTTGAAACAAATGTTGACCCATCCATTTTTCTTTGATTTGAAAATTCAAACAAAAATGTATACCTTCAGTAGTGGAGCTCAGTTCTGTATTTTGGCAGAAAAATTCCTATAGAATGTTGATTGAATGGGGCAGGTCCCCTGATGTAAACACTTTTTTAAGGGATTCTCTGTTGATTTTTGTAAACATTTTTGCATCTTTGATGGGAAATTCAACTCAATGTCAGAAAATTGTACAGCTAAAATTAAGAAAGTAAAATTAATTTTTCAAGATTTTTGTAGTTTTGTAAAATCATTTTGTGTCTTTCACTGTAATTTTGTCAATATCTAAGTAATGTCCAAATTAAATTAAATATAAAATGTGGCAAACATCATGGCGCTTTTTTTAAAGTTTTGAAAAGTAATTTTGATGAAGAATTTAATTTTTGCAAAAATTCAAAAGTCCACAAAACAGGAAAAGAAATTTTTAAAAAATTCCATTTTTTCCAGTTTAGCTTGTTGTAATTTTTTTAATTTTTGCTCAATTTCAAAAACTTTGTAGGACTATGTGCGCATAAATGTTTTACAAATTTAGCTATTTTTGGATTTTTTCAATCATGAAAATTATTACAGTTAAAATCAAGAAACTAAAATGTTTTGTTTGCAATTATTGTATGGTTTTGAAAAATTTTTCAGCGTTTTTCAATATAATTCAGTCAATATTCAACCTTTTTCACAATTCAAAAAATGAACGTATGGGTATCATCATGGTCTTTTCAATAAAGTTTTAAAACATAATTTTGATCTAGAATTAGATTTTTGCCAAATTTTGAAAGTCCTCAAATTGGGAACCAAAATTTTCAAAAAATTATGTTTTTTTCAGTTTAGCTCATTGTAATTCATTTAATATTCGCTCAATTTCAAAGATTTTGTAGGAATATGTGCACATAGATGTTTTACGCATTACGTTATTTTTGATTTTTTTAATAATAGAAATTGGTACAGTTAAATTTAAGAAACTAAAACGTTTTTTTCATAATTTTCGTACGGTTTTGAAAATTTTTTTTGCATTTTTCATCATAAATCAGTCAATAATCAATTTTTTTCAAAATTTAAAAAAGCACATGATGGAGAACATCATGGTGCTTTTCATAAAGTTTTGAAATGTAGCTGTACGGTTTTGAAAATTTTTTTTGCATTTTTCATCATAAATCAGTCAATAATCAATTTTTTTCAAAATTTAAAAAAGCACATGATGGAGAACATCATGGTGCTTTTCATAAAGTTTTGAAATGTAGCTTTGATCAAGAATTCAATTTTTGTCAAATTGTGAAAGTCCAAGAAACGGAAAACGGAATTTTCGAAAAATTTGGTTTTTTCAGTTCTTCTCCTTGTCATTTTTTCAATATGCTCTCAATTTAAGAAATTTTACAGGAACATGTGCACAGGGATGTTTTGAGAATTTAGATGTTTTTGTTTCATTTTAATGATGGAAAATGTTTGAGTTAAAATTAAGAAAGTAATGTTAATTTTTCGCGATTTTCGTACGGTTTTGAAAAATCTTTTCGTGTTTTGCATTGTAACTTGGTCAATTATTAAGCAATTTTAAAATTTAAAAAAAGGAAATGCAGAAAACATCATGGCGCTCCTTTATAAGTTTTAAAAATGAGGTTTGTGCAAAAAGTCAGTTTTTGCCAAATTTTTAAACTTGAAAAAACAGGAAACGGGACCCTCCTGCAGGCCTCTCTGGGGGCTCTGTGGGAGGGAGGTAGGGGGAAAAGTCAGGAGGGATAGATATTCAGCCGACGCAGTGACTGACTGAGATAAGCAACTTTATTATAAAGGACTACAAGCTGGGGGTGCCCAGCCACACCTGGGCATCATGTTCAAAATGTAATACAGTAATGTTCAAAATTGAAAGATTTTTAGCAGTTGCAATGTCCAGAGGAGGTGACATGTTGTAGGTTCTCAGGTATTTTGTACTCCTGTTGTACCTTTCCAGCTACACGCAGGCAACATTTTACAAACGGCAATGATCAGGTAGTGCTGGTTACATGCTTAACAAACACCAGTAATCTGGTATTGTGCTTGATGTACAAATTGTAGCCCTGAGGGTCACACATGGTACATAAGCACATAATTTCCATTTTTATGTTTTGACCCCAAAGGAGGTGATCTCAGCCACACTGGGTGATTGTTCACAAAGACATTTATGCATACCATGTTTAAATTCTGCCATAATTCCATTTCATTGGAATAGACACAATCTTTCACTGTGAATGAGCTTACCCTGGAATTAAAATCATGAAAACTTGTATATTTTTCTGAAAGTGAAAGTGCATGTTTGAGGTGCACCTTGAATTCCATATCTGGCCTACAGAATCCCAGTAAATATTGGGACAATAAGGAAGGCCACTCTCCCTACTTGTTGGGGGTGCCCAGCCACACCTGGGCATCATTGGGAAAAATGTAGGAAATTTCATCAGAACAGGATCACCAGATCATTTTCATCAGATTGAGTACACAGCTGTTCCAAAAAGTTATACAAAGATTTAAAAATATTTTCCTGGTAAGAAGAGGTGACATATTTGAAGTCACCAATTGATTCTGCCCAATACCCCCAATTGTGACCCTCTGGATCCCATGGTGATTCATTAAGAAGTTTTTCCTACTATACGCCACAGGTCATATGTTTAACATCCATCTCTATTTCCACAAAATAATGCTTGTTATCTTTTTTTTTTACCATAGGTCACATATTCCAAGTGTTTCCTTGCCAGACCTGAATAATATTTTTACATTTTAGCAAAATAACATCTGACTTGCAATGGAATTATGCCCCTAATTTTGCAGTGGTCTCCCTAAAAAATTTGGACACAGAAAGCTCATCTGTTTTGGGGAAAATTAAAATTCATAACACTACCCAGTGAAAAAATTTGATAGATGGTCTATGCCCTTGTACCAATGGTCATGCATCAGAATTGAGGCCTGTGCAATTCTGACTTTTGAAAGAGAAACCCACAGAACTCACATGTAAATTTATGGCTCATCAGCTGGAGTCATGAAATTGCATTGACTTTGAAAGTGATCCTTCAGTAGGAGGTTTGTTATCCATAATGAATACCAGGCCCTTCATATTTTTACCTACCCCCCCCCTCCCCTCAAAAGTAGGAGGTTGTCTATTTCCCATTCATTTGGACAGTTCTCATTGAACACTCCCTGACTTGCAACATGCTTGTGCAAAATCCCACCAATAAACATACACATCCAGGTGTTAGACCCCACCATTTCCAAAATACCCATTCCCATGGGCTTAAACTTATTTATGGATGACTAAAAATTAAGAAACCCCATGTAGATTCATTTACTACCCATGGCATTTAAATTTACCTATGCCATTCACCAAGGTTGGTGAATGGCATATTTTTGTTTTTATAATGTTACGAAGTACTATTTTTCGTACTCCGAGGAATTCACGCTTCCTCGAGACATTCCTCTATTTCCGATTGAGGTGAGATTTTCTCACCAGCACCTTTTGTGGTGCTCCCTTCTCATGCCTTACAATGTTTCTCACCAGCCGTAAATCTCTGCTGACCTTTTTCACCTGCAACAGTGTCTCAGGATACTTAGAGAAACCCACAGAACTCACATGTAAATTCATGGCTCATCAGCTGGAGTCATGAAATTGCATTGACTTTGAAAGTGATCCTTCAGTAGGAGGTTTGTTATCTGTAATGAATACCAGGCCCTTCACATTTTTACCTACCCCCCTCACCTCAAAAGTAGGAGGTTGTCTATTCACCATTCATTTGGACAGTCCTCATTGAACAATCCCTGACTTGCAACATGCTTGTTCAAAATCCCATCAATAAACATACATATCCAGGTGTTAGACCCCACCATTTCCAAATAAACCCATTCCCATGGGCTTAAACTTATTTATGGATGACTAAAAATTAAGAAACCCCATGTAGATTCATTTACTACCCATGGCATTTAAATTTACCTATGCCATTCACCAAGGTTGGTGAATGGCATAGCTTTGATAATTTTTGTTTTTATAAGCATTGAAGAAAAGGAATCAATGAAATATTGTTGTAAAAATGAATTTAAAAAACAGAGATAGTCACTAAATCACAAAATGTTTACTAAATTTTTATAACATTGCCATTGTTTGATTAAGCTCCTGATATATTTTAAATTTTTTGAAAAAGTTCAAATATTTTTACACAGTTACATGCGGGCTACAATTCTACCCTTCCTAATATTTTTAAAATTTGAAGCATATAATTTTTGATAAATTTAAAAATAAAAAACAGAAAGTAACTTTTCAACCAAATTTTCCACTTTTCCCTTTACCTTGCTGTAACTTTTTAGCATTTCAAAATAGTCAAAATATTTCTACATGGTTGAATGGGCAATGAAATTCTATGATTTCCAAAATTTTTAAATTGGCAAAATATGGATAATTTATGGAACCGAAATTTAAAATGTGAAATCATTTTTCCCAATTTCTTCTCTTTTTCCAAAAAACATTTTGCGTTTTCTATTGTATCTCACTTAATTTTGAAGCTTTTTTTAAATTTAAAAATAGGAAATGTTGAAAACCTTACAACGCAAAGAACACTTGAACAAATTTGGAAATCAATTGATAATTGACTTTTTGACAAATTTTAAAAGTTGAGATTACAGGAAGAAAAACAGAAACGGGATTTCACATTTCTCAGTTTAGCTCTGTGTAACTTCTTTTTTGAACAAATTTGGAAATCAATTGATAATTGACTTTTTGACAAATTTTAGAAGTTGAGATTACGGGAAGAAAAACAGAAACGGGATTTCACATTTCTCAGTTTAGCTCTATGTAACTTCTTTTATTTTGATCCAAGCTCATTCATATTTTCTTGGTTTATGCACACAAATGTTTCACAAATTTAAATGTTTTTGTAAATTGAAATATGCTGATAATTAAAATGGATAAAAGTCAGAAAGTAAAATCATTTTTTCCCATTTTTTGTACATTTTTCGAAAATGTTTTTGCGTTTTGTATTTTATGTCACCCAATTTTGAAGATTTTTCAAACTTAAAGTAAGGAAATCTTCAAAACTTCATTGCAAATGCAACATATGAAGAAATTTTCAATTTACTTGACAATTGAATTTTTGACAAATTTTAGAAGTTGACATAATGGGAAGAAAAACAGATATGGGATTTCACATTTTTCTGTTTAGCTAATTATAACTTTTTCAATTTTAATTCAATTTCAACAATATTTCTGGGATCAATGCACACAGATGTTGTTCAAATTTACGTGATTTTTAAATTGAAATATTTTCATAATTAAAATAGATGAAATTCAAAACATAAAAACATTTCTTCCCGTTTTTTGTACGTTTTTGAAAAATCTTTCCCCGTTTTTCAAGATAATTCAGTCAATTTTCACTCTTTTTCCAAATTTAAAAAACGAAAATGTGGAAAACATCTTGGCGCTTGTTTTAAAGTTTTAAAAAGTATGTTTGGATCAAAATTCGAATTTTGCGATATTTTCAAAGTCCTGAACACGGGAAACAGGGCCCTCCTGCAGGCCTGTCTGGGGGCTCTGTGGGAGGGAGATAGGGGGAAAAGTCAGGAGGGATGGAGTGGTCAACGGATGTACCGACCGACGTCGCAAGCAACTTTATTATGTAAGACAAGCTGGGGGTGCCCAGCCACACCTGGGCATTGGACACATATGTTATCCAAAAACTATTTTACGAATGAGGAGACAACGATGATCAGTCGTTGTGGCCTCTTTCTAATAATTAAAGGAAAAGGGGATCGGAGATTTAAATCGTTTTCTGCGACTTTCGAAGGAAACGCAAAAGCTACTCCGTGAGAGTATTTCAAAATGATATTTATTAATCTTCACACACAGTCGATAACAATACGTTCTACAGAGCAAAGCGGCGTAGAGTCAGCGTTCGGACAAGGTCTGGTGCGATCAACTTAAAGCAACATAAAATGCACCTGTATATATAGCCTCAGCTGGCCACGGTCACGGGACGCGCATAGAGAGCCGATT